>CM071933.1:45458160-45762382 GCA_016081115.2 Rehmannia glutinosa
CGGTATGTATTACGTTCAAATTTATGGTAGCAACAACTTTTCTAAGTGTTACATTAAAGTTTATTGTGCTGACAATATTTAAAAGTGTTTATATATGATATTCTTATTATAACTTTTCTTTGTTTTATATATATACACACACACACATATATATATATATTATATGTATATATAATATATTTTATATAATGAAGATTATATTTTATAATATATGTATTAAATTATATTATACACTTTATATATATCAAATATTATATTGTATAGTATATAGTTTGAAAATCATATTATATTATATATTAAAAGGACACAACTAATTAAAAATATCAAAAATATATAAAATAAATTTATCGATCGATAAATATTCAATCGATAAAAATAAAAAATATATAAAAATATAAAATTAATTTACCGATGGAAAAAATTCTAAGTAATTACCGACAACATCAATTCTCATTGGTAAGTTTTTTTAAAAATTAAAAAAATATAAAAAAGGTTAACGATGAAATTGGTCTCCTGTTAGTAAAAATTAAAAAAATAAATAATAATAATAATAAAATATATACATGTGCATTTTCCATCGGTATTAAGACGGAATTAATTGTCTTCGTAAAAAATAAAAAAATAAAAGCAATACTAAAATACTTTGTAAGCATTAAAACAAAAATTCGATTAAAAAAAAAGAGAACATGATGTCTACAATTTTTTGTAGGTTTGGTGACATCAATTAATTAAATAATTCTTTGACATGATATAATGATAGTTATATAATTTTTGTGTTACTAAAATATAGCTTAAAAAGTGTTACAATCAATAAAATATAGTGTTGCCAAGAGTGTTTCTTAAATAAAGTTATATATATATTTGCGTTACAAAAGAAATAACAAAAAATAAAGTGATACTTAAAAGTGTTACTTATATAAAAGTGTTACATATAAGCGTTACATATTGATAAAAGTGTTACCTATTTGCGTTACAAAAATAACAAAAAGTGATACTTAAAAGTGTTACTTATATAAAAGTGTTACAAATAAGTGTTACATATTGATGAAGTGCTACAAAGTGTTACATAAATATTGTAATGTAAAAAAGTGTTACAAACGTGTGTTACATATGTACCTTATGTAAAAAGTGCTACAAAATTTGTGTTACCTAATGTTATTTATGTTGTAGTGTCCCCATCGCATGCATCACATATACATTATTTCTTGTACATCGAGTCGAGCAATCCATCCACAAGATGACTCCTTGCGGGTTTGTTGATTGTCTTGAAATTCAGGTGACTCAACCTTTTATGCCACATCCAACTGGATTGTTTGTACTCTTTGCTTTGGACATGTGCTTGGTGTGAAGAAGACCAATCCACTACATACATGTTCTTTTGTCTTGTTCCTTGCTTGACTATCTTATTAGATTGAAGATCCCTCAATCCCTCATATCCCCATGTTGAATCCACATTGTAGCCTTTGTCACATAATTGGGTGATGCTTAACGAGTTGAATTTGAGACCTTCAACATATCAACATCTCGTGATCTCCATTCCATTCTTCTTGATGTATCATGTGCCTTTGATCTCCACTGGAGCTTCATTTTCTCCAAATATGACTTTTGCACATTTGATCTCCTTGAATCTTGGCCAGATTTCTTTATTCCCCTCATGTGTCCGGAAGCCACTATCCATGTACCAGTTACTTGGCACTCAGATTGTTCCTTGAACCCGCAATCAAAAAATCGGAGTTTTAGGTACCCGGCGTACTTGCCTGGGTCTGGGTGGTTAGTGATATAAGATGATCCAACAAACCTACAACCAAATAATCGACTCTAAGAGGTTGCCATCTATCGATACCATAATCATAATGAACATTAGCAAATTGCTTGGGGGTTTTAGGATCATACGATTTGTCTCTTTTTATTTGTATGTACGTGGTTGTTTTAGCAAGCGCTTTCTTGGGGTAGTTGCGAATTTGTGGGTGTAGTGCTTGGGTCCATATGTGTGCGATAATAGCTCATTTGCCTTGGGAATGACCTTTCTTGAGGTTGAGGTATTTCTATTTTGGCTTGTATCCCATAGGTCTTTGTTGATATTTCACATGGTTATTCCAATCGGCTTGGTTTGGATAGTTTCTACCATTCCCATCATATGTATTTCTTTGATGAAATCTTTGGGCTTTTGGTAGTTCTATTTGGCTTTTACGTATTTCTGTTAGGAGTCTCACATGGACTTGTCTGAATTTCTTCTCGGTACCGCTCCTTTCAAAGATACTCTCTACCGGCTTCTTTCCTTTTCCTTATAACCAAGGCCAATTATGATTGTGATTGTATTTTGGTGTGGATGTTGGTGCAACATATGGTGTTTTGGGCTTTTGGATTCCCTCATTGCTTAAGGATCCTTTTCCAAAATCAATCTTGGAGCTTGTCTATTCACAAAGAAATTGAATCCTATGCATGTCTTATCTACACACTCTTTTTAACTCATAATAAGTTCATCCAATGATTTGGATGCTTTTGTAAATGAGGTAATCACATTTTTAAGATCTTTTTCTCTTTTCTCAGTGGAAGCTAACTCTGCTAAGATCTTGGCATTTTCGGCCTTGACCTGTTCTCATCGGCTATGTGTCTTATAGTAAGATCGGCTCTTTAGTCACTGTGAGTTTTGGCTTTTAAGCTGGTTGTTCTCCTCATTCAAAAGTGTGTGTGAGCTTTCATAATTTTGCCTAATGAATCATAAAGATCTTTGGGTGATGAAGTGTGTGTATCACAGTCACTATCACTGCTATCCGAGTCTGCTGCTTCTTTGCACTTCGGCTCAATAGTCTCGGCGACCAACATGGCTTTCTTCTTTTCATGTCTTCTTTCCCTCAGAAGGCACTCTTTTCTTTCATCCTCATTTCTCGTATTTGTTGGTCCGTGGATAGGAACAATCAACAAGAAAGTGTCTGGTTGTCTCGCAATTCTAACACAAATTTTCCGCTCTTTGAATGCCTCTCTCGGCTCTCTAATTATCGGCTCTGATAGTCGGCTCTTTGATGTTCAACTCTCTTGGGTGGTCTGTCATCCCTTGCTTTGGAAGTTCTTGAATGTCTCCAGAGGTTTCACCATTTGTTTCTTTTATAGTTCTTATTAAAGAACTTGTTGAATCTGTTTACCGGGAGAACAATTTCCTCTGGTCAATGGTCTCCTTTGCTCAACTTTTTCCCCTTCACGGCCAACAATGCAATCATTTTGGGTACAAGCGCTTCCTTTTGCTCTTTCCTTCTCGGCACAAATTCGAGGCTTTGAGGTCTGAGAACAACTCATGATTACATGTTCTTGAGAGATCCATTGAATGTCTCGGGGCCATGACCTTCATTTCCCATTCAAATTGGGAGGATCTTAGTATCTTCATGCACATTTCCTTACAGTGTACTCTTTCCCAAGAGTTAAAAGCTCATTTTTATCTCTGTGAATCGGCATCCAACTCGATCTAGACTTTCACTGCAAGCATTTTAAAATTTTCAAATTTTTGAACATCAACATTAGTTTAGTCTCTTTAACTGTTTTGATTCTTCACAAATCAGGATTAGCTTATCCTAGATTTCTTTAGCTGATTTGCATGACTTGACTTGTTGAACATTGCTTTGTCCAACGTCTTGTAGAGAATATCCTTGGCCACATTGTCCATGTTATATCTATTTCTATCTTCATTAGTCCATTCAATGCGAGGTTTTGCAACCATGGGTCAGTCTCAGCTCGCAAATGACTTCTCCTTCATTCAGAGTTCTTTGCTCTTGCGCAAATGTTGACTTTGAATATTTGTAGTGGTCCATCTTCTATCACAATTCACATTTCATTGTGTATGGCTGATAGGTGAGCCTGCATGCGAATCTTCCAGTCATCAATCTCTTCCACAGTAAACATAGGGATACGAGTTAGATTGACTTCCATGATAATAACTTTGCTTTAATGATGAAGGACTTTGAAAACACAAGTGTTAAACATTTTGAAAAATATTGAGATCTAGTTCGAATAACTAGTGCGAAAAGGCTCAAAGAACCAACCGGCCTTTTGATACCACTTGTAGGTCACAAGGGGTGTGGTGTAAGGTTTAGAAGGGGAGGTGAATAAACCTTACCAAATTTGAACTTTTTAGTCCTTTTTGAAATATACAACAGACTTGACTCAAATCAGCTAAGTTCTTGGGGGACAGCTAGGTTGGCTTTCTTCAACAAAGTTACCCACTCTACAGACTTGGCTGAGATGTTGATAGTATAACTTAGTTGTGTCAGCTAACACTTACCTTTTAGATGATTTGGTTTTTTTAACAGCGGAAGAGTTAACACCCTTTGTTAATATTAAGCTTTTTAACACTTGTTTTAGCACTTGTTATTATCAGTTGCAATATAACTTATCAGCAGATATGAAAATATAAGCAAGAAAGTGAATGCTGAAAGTAAATGACACAAGCAAATTTATAGTGGTTCGAAGATGGAATAATTCCTCTAATCCACTCTTCTCCAACTCCTGGAGGAATCACTGAGTAGCAGATCAAGTTACAAACTAGTTCTCGATCTGAGACAACCATGATCACACGATTTGGCTTCTCCTACGACTCAACTTCTTCACAAGAAACTTGCCTTGCTACCTCGGCTCTCTTCAAGTCTTTAGAGTTGATCACACGATCTTCAACAAACTTGAAATTCACAGTTCGACCTTGAACCTTTCTCTGACTCCTTCAACTTGGAGAGTAGACCACTTTTCATTCTTAAATATTTTCCTTATCAACTGTTGAAGTAATCTTTCCTTCACGGCGTGTGTTGGATTGAGTTCCTTCGAGTTTTAGTTTGAGGAATTCTTTGATAAGCTTTGAGAATATTGCGAGGTTATGCTTGTTTGAATGTTGCTTGATTCGTTCGTGCTTGGTTCAGTCACATTTTCTCAAATGCTTCCTCGGCCTTTTATAGTGCTCATTTGAAAATGTGTCCGTTGAAGAGATAAGCTATTTTCAAATGACACTTCTTGTTCGTTGGCTTGTCTTTTCTTGGTCTCTGAGAGATGTGATGTTGACCCTTCCTCGTATTAAATGATTACTAGACTTTACAGATCGACACATGCTCCAATGTTTCCCATTGGTTTATTCTTTTGCATATTTCGGGCCAAACACTTTAAGACCTAGGCAGCTTGGACTTATTACTATATTGAGTAATATTCTTGTTTTCTTTCCAATAGATCAATGTTAGTTGTCTTGACTTGACTTCTGCATTTACCCCTTTGACTTGACTCTGCTCCAATCATGGGAATGACTCAACTGTCACTTCAACTTTTAAACTTGGCTCCTTTTACTGACTTGACTGACACTTCCTCATACTTCACCACGCTTGTTCTCAACCGGCTCTCCTTCAGTCGAGTCTTTGTCTTACATCTTGGCCATACTCAGCTGACACAGAGCGAAGTCTTCACTCTAGTCTGCAGTTGACTTCTTGCATTCTTCGACATAGGTGATTTCACTCAGCTCTTTCAGTCCTATCTATTACAACATAGAATTACAAGGAAAATGGGATGTCAACTTCCTAGTCTAAGTTTTACATGGTATCATCAAAATCTTACAAATAAATTTCCTAACACATAAGACAAATACGTCCGGCTAGTGCTCACAATGCGATGTAATGTCCCCAAAGATAAAACGGCTTTACCTTTTTTTTTTTTGTGCAATAGCCCCAGCGACACAAAAGCACCTTTCGAACTTGAAGAAGTGAGAGCTTTAATTCTTGGACTCAAATGTAGAATGAGGTGCTCTTCGAGATGTTACATCACTTTTAACAACACATTTAAAATATGCAGAAGTATATAAATATTGATATATCTTCTCGCAATGGAAATCAGAGACTATTTATAGGCAACAAAATCCAACTTGCAAGGAACAAATTCGATTGAGTAGTGGGCATTAACTTTTCTTGTAATAGCCAGGTGTTACAACCCCATCAATGACGACTATCCTGGGAGTTCTGAGACTCCAACAAACACATACGAATTTTAACACCCGCAATCTCGATTCATTATGCCCAACAATCACTTGAATCAGGCTAAGCCCATTTTTGAGTGACAAAGCGATGTAGTGGGCCGGGACCCCCGCCCAAATTACTAGGCCGGCCCATGCCCAGGCCAAGGGCCAGGCACACGCGTGCGTGGCCCACTTGTGATCATCCACTTATGTTATAGTATATCCAACTAATAACACCTTCTAGTAGTTATACTAGGATAAACTATGCTTTATATTTTATGTGGGACAAGGAAAAAACCTTTCGACTCCTTTTTATATAATGCCCATCCGTGTGGCCAACTTTGTGTATTAATTTCTCACTCACCAAAATTTGATTTTGAGAAATAAAATAATAATACAAACATCTACTCAGAACGTAGATTAATAATTTACAATTTTGATTCCTCTAGAATTAAATACTTAACCACCGAAAAATTTTGTCAAAGTCGGTTCGACGCTACTTTATCAAAATCAAATTTCCAATAATTCCCCACATTAGTGGAAAATTAATGCATGTATGAATGCGAAACGTAAACCGATCCTCAAAAGATAATATTGCATCCCGGAAGGTAGCTTGTTGCTTTGAACCTTCTCAGTAGTCAATACCATCGGGTCAAGGCGGTTTAGTGGATGCACGCTTGAACTATTCCTCGTGATGTATACCGAGTCAATAGTATTAACACAATAAGGTCTCAACTCCTTCTATTCTCACGTTTAGTGTCTGTTTGACCATGGACAGCGCTTTGGATTCATAAGTGTTACTTTGAAGCGGCCGTAATTCTCACTTATATAGGTGATCTCTATCCGACTATCTGCCGCAATACTCAACCTCAACAAGGTGTAGGAATCATTAAAAGTCAAATGACTTAGCCTCATATACGGTGTTTTAATACTTGGTTATGCTTTCTAGGGTTGGGTTGAAATATTATCTCCAAGTGTTACAACATAACCTTCATATCTTAGTTTTCCCGTTGAACCAAGTTCGGGGATCTCCGTCATCATGGTTTGGTTACCACTATGATGGTTATTTTACTTTGTGGACTTTAAGCCCAATCCTCTAGCAATTTACTCAATTGATCTCAATTCAACCCTTTTGTCAAAAGATCGCCAAATTGTCTTTTGACTTTACATAGTCAATTGACAACACACCATTGAGATCAACTATCTAATGGTATTGTATCTCCAACGAATATGTCGAGACTTACCATTATACATATTGCTATGTGCCCTTCCTATAGCCTCTTGACTATCACAATGAATCATTAAAGAAGGCGTAGGCTTTCTCCAACATGGAATATCTTCCAAAACGTTTCAAAGCCACTCGGCTTCTTCATGAAGCTTTATCAAAGCTATAAACTCGATTTCATGGTGGACCGAATATACATTTTGCTTTGTGGATTTCTATGATACAAAGACCACCTCCAATGGTGAATATGTATCCACTAGTGGAATAAGAATCTTTCGAATCGAAATCAACTAGCATCACTATACCCTTCAAGTATAAATGGATATCTCGAGTAGTATAACCCATAATCTAGGGTATACTTTAAGTATTTTAACACCCTGGTTAATGCATTCCAATGCTCATGGCTTGGATTGCTCATGAACTTACTCAACATATTTACAGGATAGGCTAAGTCTGGACGTGTACAGTTTGTGATGTACATCAGACTGCCAATTATAAGTGAGTATTCCATCTAAGCCACTGGTTCTGCTTTATTAGCAACCATATTTATACCTCAATCAATGGACATTTTATATGGTAAACTATCAAAAACATTGAATTCCTTGAGCACTTTCTCAATATAGTGGGTTGTGACAAGATAATTCCATTAGGAGTCCTGCTAATTTTCTCCCTAGGATCACATCAGCAGTATCCAAACCCTTAATGTCAAAGTTCCTCTTTAACATTCTTTTAGTGTCCATGATAGATTCATGACTACTGCCCATGATTGATAAATCATTTACCTAGACAAACTATGACAAATTCTTTTGATGTCCCTTTGACATAAATGCATTTCTAACACGCGTTGATTTTAAATTCATTTGACAACATCGTATTGTCAAATTTAATATGTCATTATTTTGGAGCTTGTTTCAGTTCGTACAAGGATCTTATTAACTTGCACACTTTTGTTTCTTAACCGGGCCGCAACAAACTCTTTAGGTTGTTCTATGTATATTTCACATCTATTTCTCCATTCGAAATGTCGTCTTGACATCCATCGATGAATCTCAAGATTGTGCAAAGCGAAAACACGAGAAGCACCCGAAGAGATGCAATCCTCAATTCTTGGAGAATATGTGTCAAAGAAATCATACCCTCCTTGTACTTAGCAATATTTCTGCTTTGTATACATCTTCTTTAGGATCCACTTACATCGTAAAGTTTTATGTCCGAAAGGAGTTTAATCAAATTCCACGTATGTTTTTGCGAGAATGGACTTGATTTCATTATTGATAGCTTCTTGTCGGAGAGCATTTGGACTACTTAAAACCTCTTTAATCGAGTTTGGCTCACCATCTAACATAAACGTTATGAAGTCGGGTCAAAGATTTATCTATCTTAGACCTCTTACTTCATCTTAGTTCTCAACCACTTGGTGTTGGACTAATCGTCTACCAAGTGTGATCGCGGTGTTGTACCAGGTGTTGTTCCGGATGTTATAACACTGAAGTAACACCAACAACAACATCTGCGATCACATCGCAAGAATCGTTTCGGAATGTTATTCCATCCGTAGTAACATCCGCAATAACATTTGAATACATCCGTTTCTTTATAAGGATAGATATTCTCAAAGAATATATCATTCCTTAATTCAATTATGGTACCCATTTTCATTTTCGGATTTTCTGACTTATGTACCACAAAATGCACTATTGTTAAGTGCATAACTTATAAACACACAATCGACCATTTTAAGACCGATTTTAACTTGCTTTTGTTTAGGTATTGCAAACTTAGCCAAACACCACCACACTTTAAGGTATTTATAAGAAGGCTAATGGATTTTACACAATTTGTTTGTGGAGTCTTATATTTCCCTTTAAGTGGTTTTTATTCAATATGTGGTTAGATGTTAAAACAGCTTCCCCTCACATATTCTAAGTTACTTTGTTCAACTCCGGATTACCCCCAACTTACACAAACATGGTTGTTACTTCAGCATTAGATTGTTGTTCTTTGTTCTTGTTCAATTAGAACCTTGTTCCAACAATACCGCCTCATTCCAAAAATTTTGTTAGAACCTTTTTTCCAGCGAATGTGGCCTTAGATGTTGTCACACCTTCGACAACATTTCAGACCTTACTTGGATCTGAAACTACCTTTGGTGTTACAACACCCTTGATATCACCTCAAACCTCACTTTGGTACTCTGTTTGTCTCTAGTGTTACAACACTTTTGGCAAAACCTCATGCAAGCTGTTCAATATCTCTTTTGGTGTTAGAACACCTCGAAATAACACCTTCGTTCGCAATCGTGGTTCAATGTTTGTCTTTGGTGTTACAACACCTTAGAAACACTATTCATCGTAACACTTAAATTTGCAATCAAGCTCGAAATTCAAAAAGTGAGATAGAAATTGTGATCATACTCCCCACAATCATCAATCCGTTAGAATTATAATAAAGTTTTATCGAGTCTCTACCGAGACTTTCTTGGATTTAGATTCAGACCTTCAATTGTTTTCTTCTATTATCAATCGAACAATCGGGGCCACTAATCCATTTCCTTCAAGTTATGCATTTAGGAATTTATGAAAATTTTCAACCTGGTAACAACATATAAACGATGCAAACCATTTGAAAATTTTCATTTAAATGACATCATTTCAGTACGATTATCATACATGATCAGTTGAAACATTTAAACCAGTTTCAACATATTTTAGGATTTTTGGAAAATCCATTTGACAATCTAAAACTTAGAAATAATGAACTTTTTGGAAAAAATACATCCTCATTTCGTATTTTTTTTCAAAACCATGAACCTTTTGGGAAAACCATCCTCCTGTTAAGGACATAGTCGCGGCATAGGAAATCATCATCCTAGCACCATGATTCAAACCCAACATATTTTCAGCAACAAATATAATTCCAGCAACCACTGGAAGTTCTTCTATGAGGTTCATCTCCAAGCTAAGGTTTTGTTTCTCCTCGCCATTATAAAGGAATAATATTTGTCTTGCGATTGTTGATTTTAAAGGTGTTACAATGGAAGCCTTCAATAATGGCTTTTACAAAATAGAATAAAAAAGAAAAAAATAGAATATATCTATTATATCTTGTCAGAACTAAAGCCAAGTCGAGATTGAACTCTTTCCGTAAGACAAATACTTCTCGGCTAGTGCTCACGGTATGAAGTAATGTCCCCAAAGATAAAATGGCTTTACCTCTTTTGTGTGCAAAGAGTAGCACCAGATGACACAAAAACACCTTTTTGAACTTGAAGAAGTGATAATTGATTGTTGGACTCAAATGTAGAGTGAGGTATTCTTGAAATGTTATAACAATTTTAACAACACTTTTGAAATATGCGAGAAGTATATAAATTTTCGCCACTACCTACGCAATGGAAATCCAAACTATTTATAGGCAACAAAATCCAACCTGCGGGGAATAAATTCAAAGTGAGTAGTTGATCGTGAAAATCTTTTCACTATCTTTTGCTAGTGTACAAAGGTAGCTAGTAGATAATGACGAGCAAAGTCATATTCCTCGAGGATTGAATATGAAACACTTAAAGCTATAGTAAATATCGTATTCCGTTTATGGAAGCGGTCGAAAACCACAATTTATCCATCTAAACTTGACCCTAAATTATCAAGTAAAAATATTTATAATTAAATTTGTAAAAACCCGAACTCCACATATCTTCTCAACAAATACGAAAGCAACCCTAGGCATATATTCCGAACATGATTCTATAATATTATATCCAATCAATGTTCATCAAAACCGATTTATGTGTTTCTATAGGTTCAATTCCTAAATTAGTTTATTCTCCCTCCCGAGTGGCGTATAAACAATTGATTAATAACAATTTGTTGGGAATGGTTATGTACGATTTGGATGATACCACGTAAAACACAGTTAGGAAGTTGTACGCCATTTTCAATGTAATTTAACTTGTAATAGATAGGGATGTTTAAGGTTTGAGTTGAAATCGGCTAAGTTGAAGATTATAAGACTCAACCGAAGATTGAAGTGAAAACCACCTGTGTGTCACCGAGTAAAGTGAAGTGAAGACTCAATCAAGTGATGAAAAAGATGTCTTAGTCACCGACCGACAACTAAGTCATTCCAAAATGATTGGAATCGAATGTCAAAGGGGTATCAGTGAGAAAGACGTGAAGAAAGCCGAAAGAGATCCGTTGTCAAGACAAGTCAAGGTTTTGCTTCGAAATAGGCATTTGTCAGCCGCCAAAGAATAAAGTTGTTTTGTTGAAAGAGTGCAAAAAGCAAGGAACCGATGAGATGTACCTAAAAACTGCGCAGAGATTAAGGAAAGGCTGCGAGAGCAATTAATTCATGGTGCGATCGATCTACATCAATGCTTCAATACAAGACAAGTCAACAACCTAGGAGTGTGATTTGAAAATTGTGTCTATCTCTTGAACGAACATATTTTCAAATGTGCACTATAAAAGGATGAGGAATCAAGTGAGAGAAAAAAAAAACCAATCTACGAACAAGCATACAAACAATCAAGCAATAACCTTGCAAACATCTCTCAAGTTTTTCAAAGAAATCCTCAAGCCTAACTTGAAGGAATTTAATCCAACACACTTAGTGAAGGAAAGATTACTTCATTAGTTGAAGAGTAAAATTGTTTTCAAGAACAAAGGGTCTACTCTCCAAGGTTGAAGGAGAAGTAGTGAGGTTTCTCGATCGAACCTGCTTTGAACTGTTGGAGGGCTAAGTTATCAAGTCCAATGGTTTGAAGGAGGCTCTAGTAATAAGACAATGTCTTGTGAAGAAGGCTTTAGTAGCGAGAGCAATCGGGCCGTGTGAGATCAAAATTGTCTCGGACGATAATCGCTTGTAACCAAGTCAAAGTTACGTAGTGGATTCCTCTAGGAGTTGGAGAAGAGTGGACTAGAGGAATTACCCCATCCTCGAACCACTATAAAACTTGTTGTGTTTTTTACTTTTCAAAGATACTTTATTTCTTGCATTTATTTTATATATTTGATAAGTTAAACTTGCTTAGTCTCACGATAATAACCATTGCAAAAACAAGTGTTGAAAAGCGTGCTTAAAACCATAAGGGTGAAAAGTTTTCCACTGACAAAACCAAATCAATTGAATTTCTAAGTGTTAGCTGAAAACAACTAAGTTGTACTATCAACAGCTCAGTCGAGTCTGTTGAGTGGGTAACTTCGCTATGTAATCCGACCTAGCTGTCCCTTAAGGACTTAGCTGATTTCAATTAACTCTGAATATATTTAAAAGGACTAAAATGGAAAAGTTGGTAAGATTTATTCAAACCCCCTTGTAAACGTTACACATCACCCCTGACCTACAAGAGGTATCATAGCGGTTGGTTCATTGAGCCTTCTGCACTGGTTACTGAACTAGATCTCATTCTTTTTCAAAGAATCAAAACTTGAGTTTTTAAAGCTTTTATTTCAAAAAAAAGTTTTTATCATGTAAGCAAATCTAACTCACATTCCAATGTTCACTGTGTAAGAATTTGATGATTGGAAAATACTTATGTAGGCTCATCTATCACCGAATGATGAAATGTGGCTAGTGATTGAGGATGGGCCAATATGAATCTTAAAGGTCAATACTGTTGTAAGAAGGGCAGCTCCAGCTGAAGGAGAAGATGTTGCACCTACAGAGCCCAGACTTGCTATGGTGGAAAAACCACATTGTGAATGGACAAACGATGATCGAAAGAGATACAACCTTGACAATGTTGCCAAGCATATACTTTATAAAACTCTTGATAAGGCCAAGTTTAATAAAGTTAAATCTTGTAAAACGGCCAAAGAGATTTGGGAAAAACTCACTTTGATTTGTGAAGGGTCTGATCAAATCAAAGAAAATAAATTAAATGTTGTTGTTCAAAAGTTTGAAAATTTTAAAATGATTGCAGGTGAAAGTCTGGATCAACTGGATGCCTGATTCTTAGAGATCACCAATGAGCTCTCAAATCGAAGAAACGAATATACATAGAAGGAGATGTGTATGAAAATCCCGAGTTTCTCCCCAGGCGAGTGGGAAATGAATGTCATGGCCCTGAGACATTCTGTGGATCTCACCAGGACATCAAACTATGAGTTGTTCTCTGGTCTTAAAGCATATGAGTTTGAGCTGAGAAGGAAAGAACAAGAAGATACAGTTGTACCTAAGACACCTGCACTCATGGCTGGTGAAGCAAAGAGAGCTGAATCCAAGGAGACCATAGACCAAGAAGAGATTGCCCTAATGGTGAAACGATTCAATAAGTTCTTCAACAAGAACTAGAAAAGAAACAAGGGTGAATCATCAAGAAGACACTCAGCACTCTCCAAAGCAAGAGAGGACAAACCACCGAAGAGAGTCGAACATCAAAGAATCGAGTATCGTAGAACCGATAACTGAGAGCTGAAATAGCTGACTTGTAGAGAGCTGAAAACCTATGTTGGAACTGCAGGCAACCAGGACACTTTGTTGTTGATTGTCCTTATCCACCAGTCAACAAGTACAGAAATGAAGAGGAAAGAAAAGTCTTCAAGGAAAGAAGATAAGAAAAAAAGAAACCTATGTTGGGCTGCCGAGATCACAAATGTAACCAAGTGACCAAGCAGACTTCGAGAAAGTAGTGAGTGAAGATGACTACTCTATGATACAGAGGAACATGCTTTGATATACCTCATGGCCAAAGAACGAGACTCCAAAGATCAAGAGGATGAGGTACACTTTAACTCATTTCATTCTGATTCAAGTGATAGTGACACAAACACTTCATCCATCACATATCTTTGTGATTCTATTGGCAAAATGATGAAAGATTTTGAGCACATAAAAACCTCTCACACACTCCTATATGAGGAAAACAACCAGCTTAAATGCCAAAACTCACAGCTGACTAAAGACCAAAGTACTTTGAGTCATATAGTTGATGAGAACACAAAGCTGAAGGCTGAAATTGCCAAGATCCAAGCAGACTTAGTCGCAATGTAAAAGAGGGAAAAGGATCTTAATAATGTAATTGCATCATTCACTAAGGCATCCAAATCATTGGGTGAGCTTATAATGATTCAAAAAGAAAGTGGTGACAAGACAGGTATTGGATTTAATTCCTTTGTGCATGCCCAAGTCCCAAGAGTGGTTATGGAGAAAGGATACTCAAGCAATGAGGGAGTCCAAAAATCCAAAGCACCATATGTTGCCAACACCCACTAAAAAACAAAATCACAACCATGTTAGCCTTGGATACAAGGAAAATCCAAATTGAGTATCTTTGTGACAGGACAACCGAAACTAAATTGAGAAAAGTCCATTACTGACTCCAACATAAAATACTATGTAAAATCCAAACGGAGCTACCAAAAGTCCCAGAGATTTCATCAAAGAAAATCACATGATGGGAATGGTAGAAACTACCTAAGCCAGGTTGATTGGAATAATCAAATGAGATATCAGCCAAGACCAATAGGATTCAAGCCTAAGTGGCAAAAACCTCAACCTCATCATAGGTCATTCCCAAGGCAAAAGAGATATAATCGGCACACATATGCACCCAAACACAAAACCCAATATGCACAGAAGTTCCACTATTATCCCAAAAAAGCAAATACACACAGACATACAGATAAAATAGACAGATGCATGATCCTAAAGCCCCCAAGCAATTTGCTATGTGTATTATGATTATGGAACTGATAGGTGGCAACCTCTTAGAGTCAGATCATCTGGCTTCAGGTTGGTTGGAACACCTTATAGACTAACCTCTCGGGACCCAAGCAAGTATGGGTACTAAAACTAATTTCCATGACTGCAGGTTAATGGAACAGTTGATTGCCAAGGAACCTGGTACATGGATAGTAGTTGTTCCAGACATATGACAGGGAACAAGAAATATCTGTCAACGTTCAAGAAAATCAAAGGTGCTAAAGTCATATTTGGAGGAAATGAAGCTCAATGGGAAATTAAAGGCACATGATCCATCAGGAAGAATGGACTAGAGATTACAGATGTCGCATATGTTGAAGGCCTCAACTTCAATCTGCTGAGCATTAGCCACCTCTGTGACAAAGGCTATAATGTTGGCTTCAACATGGGTGTAGGCCAAATCAATGATGTTGAATCGAATGAGATTGTGCTTCAAGGATCAAGGCAGAATAACATGTATGTAGTGGATTGGGCAACTGCTACACCAAGCAAATGTCTTCTAGCAAAGAGCACAATCGAATCAAGTTGGTTGTGGCACATAAAGTTGAGTCACCCGAATTTCAAAACAATCAACAATCTTGCAAGAAGTCATCTTGTGGAAGGATTACCTGACTCAATATACAAGAAGAAAAGCATTTGTGATGCATGACAGATGGAAAAGCAAATTAAGTCATCTTTCAAGGATAAGCCAAGTCCTTCTTCAACTAGGTTATTGTATTTATTGCACATATATTTATTTAGTCATGTTGAACCAAATAAGAAGTATCGGTGGAAATAAATATACCTTAATGTTGGTAGATGATTATTCAATATACACATTGACAATTTTTATGTAAAAAAGGAAATCTTGAAGAATTTACCTTAGCCGATGAGAAGAGTTCAAAATGAGAAGAGTCAAACCATTATATAGATAAGGTCTGACAGGAAACGAGTTTGTCAATGGGATTATAACACAATATTGAATTGAGAATGGTATTGCTCATGAGTTGTCAGCTGCAAGAACTCCACAACAGAGTGGAGTAGCTGAAAGAAGGAACAAAACTCTCAAGGAAGTTGCGAGGACCATGTTAGCTGAAGCTGGTTTGCCTAAGAGATTTTGGGATGAGGCCATTAATACTGCTTGCTACACTTAAAATAGGTGTATGATCAATAGGTAGTTCTCTAAAAATCCCTATGAAATTTGGACAGGGAGGAAGCAAAATGTTGGATATTTTCGAATCTTTGGATGTAAGTGTTTCAGCCACAACAATGGAAAGGACAATTTAATGTTTTTGATGTTAAGGCTGATGAAGGTATATTTTCGGGATACTCGGCTGAGAGTAAAGCTTACAGATTGCTGAACAAAAGGACTATGCTAACAGAATAGTCCATCCATGTGGTTTTTGATGAACCTAATGTAAATGGAGAAGACATAGATGAGTTAGCTGACAAGAGGAATCAACAAACTGTTCAGAAGAGTCCCTATGTTTAAGCGGATGTAAGAGTACTCAACCCTGATGAAGATTAGATAGCTGAATCTCAAAGACAATTGGAAGGTCTGCAGCTGAATGATGATGAAGAAGCTACTCAATACAACCTAGTTGCAAGACAACTAAACCCAACAGACTTGCTCTAACCAGATGTGAGATGACTGAGATATCATCCACCTGAGTTAATCATTGGAAATGTTAGAGATGGAGTAAGAACCAGATCCAGAACTCAACATGAAGCTATGTTTACTTGTTTCATTTCCCAAATTGAGCCTAAAGATGTGTCACAAGAATTAGATGACACATATTGGATTCTAGCTATGTAGGAAGAGCTAAATCAGTTTGAAAGAAATAAAGTTTGGGAATTAGTTCATAGGCCTACCCACCAAAATGTTATTGGTACTAATTGTGTATTTAGAAACAAGATGAATGAAGAGGGTATTGCCAAGAGGAATGTATAGATTTTGTTGAAACCATTGCTCATGTTGCTAGATTGGAAGCAATTAGGATGTTTCTTACTAATGTTGCGCACAAGAACTTCACTTTTTATCAAATGGATGTGAAGAGTGCATTTTTGAATGAACTTTTGGTAGAAGAAGTCTATGTGGAGCAACCTCCATGTAAAACATATATTAGGAATTTGGCACCCCATTTTCTATGTAATTCAACTTGTAATAGATAGGGTTGTTTAAGGTGAGTAGAAGTCAACTAAGTTGAAGGTTACAAGACTCGACTGAAGATTGAAGTGAAGGCCCAGTTGTGTGTCGGCTGAGTGAAGTGAAGTGAAGACTTCGATGAATGTGAAAAAAGCTATCTCGGTCCGATCGACAAATATGATTGGAATCAAAATATCAAAGGGGTATGCAGTAGACAAGACTTGAAGAAAGCTGAAAGATCCGTTGTCAAGGCAAGTCAAGGTTTTGCAGGAAACAGGCATGTGTCGGGCTGCCAGCAATAAAGCTGTTTTGCTTTGGAAGAGTGCAAAAAGCAAGAAACCAATGAGATGTACCTGAAAACCTAAAGAGATTAAGGAAAAGCTGCAGAGCAATTAGTTCATGGTACGATCTACATCACTGATGCAAGACAAGACAAGTCGATAACCTACGAGTGTGATTTGAAAATTGTGTTTATCTCTTCAATAGACATATTTTCAAATGTGCACTATAAAAGGCTGAGGAAGCAAGTGAGAGGAAAAAAAAACCCAATCTACGAACAAGCATACAAGCAATCAAGCAATAACCTACAAACATCTCTCAAGCTTTTCAAAGAAATCCTCAAGCCTAACTTCGAAGGAATTCAATCCAACACACTCAGTGAAGAAAAGATTACTTCATCAGTTGAAGAGGAAAATTGTTATCAAGAACAAAGAGGTCTACTCTCCAAGGTTGAAGGAGAAGTAGTGAAATTCCCGATTGAACCGGTGCTGTGAACCTGTTGGAGGGCTAAGTGATCAAGTCCAAGGGTTTGAAGGAGGTCAAGTAAAGATTGTTGTCTTGTGAAGAAGCTGAGTCCCAAGAGCAGCAGGTTGTGTGATCAAAGCTATCTCGGACTGATAACGGCTTTGTAACCAAGTTAAAGTTACTTAGTGAATTCCTACAGGAGTTGGAGAAGAGTGGACTATAGGAATTATCCCATCCTCGAACCACTATAAAACTGCTTGTGTCTATTTAATTTTCAGCATACTTTATTTCTTGTATTTATTTTATATCTGCTGATAAGTTTAACTTGCTTAAGTTTGCTGATAATAACCATTGCTAAAACAAGTGTTGAAAAAACGTGTTTAAAATCATAAGGG
Organism: Rehmannia glutinosa; assembly: GCA_016081115.2. Taxonomy (NCBI): domain Eukaryota; kingdom Viridiplantae; phylum Streptophyta; class Magnoliopsida; order Lamiales; family Orobanchaceae; genus Rehmannia; species Rehmannia glutinosa. The sequence continues at coordinate 45,476,328 of CM071933.1, forward strand.
TGAAAAGTCTTCCGCTGACAAAACCAAATCAACTGAATTTCTAAGTGTTAGCTGAAAAAACAAATATGTTATACTATCAACAAATTTCAAGATAGTCCGCTGAGTGGGTAACTTTGTTGTGTAAGTCAACTTAGTTGGCCTTTAAGGACTTAGCTGATGTGAGTTAACTCTGAATATATTTTAAAGCTCAAAATGTGGCTAACAATAAAAAGTTTAGGCTTAAAGTGGCAAATTCGGGAATCATGAGTGGTAGGCTTTTTAGGCTAAGTAGGCTAAACAAAAATGGCCTTAAATCATCTTCAAAATATCGCACACACTTGTGGTTTCAATAAAAATAACATTGCAAGTTCTAGAGTTCTAACAATCATGAATGGCACACTCGAGAAAAAATAAGACTGCACAATACAAAAGCAGTTAAAGGCACAAAAGCTCACAGGCTTATTTTTCGCATCATGCTCAAATACCTAATTTTCTCAATCAATCAAACATGGAAAAGATATCTTCTCAACAATTCATCACATAATTCACCAAATACTTCATCTCATGAAACCAACTGTTCATAGTAAAATCTACTGAAGCTTTTTGTACTCATTCAAATTCTAATCCTAACTCACACAAAAGCAATAAACATGCTAAAATGATAAACGTGCTAAACAAAAATAAAAATTTGAAAAAATTAATAAATTAAAAAAAATTATGCAAATTTTATGCTTCTATATGTCATCCTAAATTCAATGCAAAAATGCACCAGTGCTTATTTACACATTCGTGACAATCCCCCCAAACTTAAAATATGCTTCATCTTGAGCATATGAGGAAATTAGCGAAAGAAAGAGGAATGCGAAAAAAGTACTTACCGAGCTCATTGTGGTGCAGGAGGTGGATGGTAGTGTCCCTGTGAGATGTGCCACTGATTCATACGAGACATCATCTCGTACATCTGCTATTGCTGCTGAGTGATGGCGTCAAAGCGCTGCAAGTACTCAGTATGATACTCATCAACTGTCACCGATAATTGATAAGTATCATCCATTAATGTACCCATATTGACCTCCATCCTTTCAAGCCTATCACTAAAATCCCCATGTCGACAACCCCCTTATCTAGAGGATTTCGGCCTATCAGTTTCATGCCTGGGCTCCTTTTACTCACCGTGAGTAGCAGTCCATTGGTCTCCCCTCATCAACTAATTACCCTATTTCTAACCGAGGTAGTGCCCGGATTTGGGAGCCTAATTTTGGTTATATCCGCATGAATCAACCAATGATCTCGTCCATCATATCGAATCATCTTTATGGTGGACAAAACAGTCAAATCAATACTTTTTCCCCCATCCGCTCGGGCATAACCTTGAAAGCTCACATTAAAATACTCAGCTATAGATGTAATTACCCCACCATTGCATATTCCTCCCTTTTCTTGCTTTCTCACTCTATCAAATTGTCTAGCTATAAACGGCCCGATGTTGGGTACCACCTCCATCCCCGAGGCCATGCACCAAAGTATAAATTAGTCATCAACCTGAATGACCCCTTTACTATCTTTCCTCACGAACACCCTTTTTGCTAATGTACGTTGCATATAGCGAAAAATGGGGTTTCTAATGCTAGACGCCTTAGTGGTACCAGACATGTAAATTCTTTTTCCCGTGATCTCCCTCCAAAACCCGAGCATGTCAAAATCCTCATGCTCTTTAACCCCATAAATTGAATTTAAATTATCAATAGATAACTCCCTCGGCTCATTGGCTAATCTAAACCGAATACCCATCCAATTCCTTTTCCGTACTACCATTTCAAAACTACTCAAGAATTCATGCGTATAAACCACATAAGTAGTCCAATTTCCATTCAACAATTCATGCCAATCAATACGCCCACACAAGGCGCGAAAATCATCTAACAAACCTAAAGTAGTAAGAATAGGTTCATCGAGATACCTTGTAGAAATCTAACTTCGGATGTAGGGCACCTCACACCGAGCCCAGTATGTTTCGTCCAACATGACTACATTGGAGAACTCTAGTTGGTTCATCTCGTACACGAGTTCATGCTCGGGCTCCGGCGTAGGCTCCCTTCTTTTTCGGGTGTTCCTCCTTACTCTTCCTTCTCCTCCTCTAGAATACATGGATATGGATTTGGAATCTTTTTAAAATCTGGAGGAAAAAAAAACCCATACTTGAAAGAAAACTTGGGAAAGTTGAGAAATTGGAAGATTGTTTTGGTGGGTTTCTTAAAAGGAAGTAGTATTTGTGTTTTTGTTTGAAGATTTGAAGTTGAATTTGAAGAAATTTGAAAATGGGTTGGGGTATTTGAGAGAGAACTTTTGGTTGGTAGGGTTCGGAAGGGAGAAAGTGGGATAAATTTGGAGTGTTTGAGATTAAAAAAGTGCTGGAAAAAATTAGACAGACGGGTCGCATGGCCGTGTGAAATCACAAGGTCCGACAGTGCGACCCTGGGAGACCTTTGTTTTGAGTTTCGACCAGCCACACGACCATGTGAAATCACATGGCCAGCCCGTGTGATTGGTCTCTCTTGGGGCATATCGCACGGCCGTGTGAAATTCACATGGTCGTGTGTGTTGAATTTTCCATATTTTTTTAAAGATAAAACTGGGGGTTTGTCGTGAAACTCACAGAAACAATCAAAACTAAACATTACGTTAATTCTAAAATTGAAACTAATTAAAATCGATATAAACGAAGGGGATAAAAATAGAAAGAAATAACAATAAATTGGGTTGCCTCCCACAAAGCGCTAAGTTTTATGTCTTCAGCCAGACATCAGATTTCTAGTATTTATTGTCGTTGAACTGTGTCGTTCGATGTCTTAGAGCACTCATATTATGTATCACTCATCGATTTAATGGCGTTGCACTATTCCCCCTCGGATTAAGTTCGATCGCTTGAAATTTGCCCTTTTGGTGCTGGCCTCCCACTGCTGTAGCGATTTGGGCTACTTGTGTTTCCAAAGACTTTAGTCTCGTATTCACGTTTGTGTTCAGCTGAGTAACCTGTTTTTCAATCCTGTCTATCTTTGATTCATCTTTATTCAGTTTAGCCTTAGTTTCTCCGATAAACGAGGCTAGTATCTTCTCCATAAATGCTTTCTTATCACTAGACTCCTCTTTGCCTTCATTACCTGCATTAAAACCCGGAGGTTGTTGCAAAACGTTTCAGTTATTAGCATAAGAAAAGTTTTTATGGTTTTGATGGTAACGTGCGTGTCGATTGTTTCTATAGTTGTTGTTGAAGTTCCTTTTTAGGGATGGCAATTTCACTAACCCGATGGAGGATCCGATGCACCCGACCCTAACGGAGGAGGGTATGGAGGGTAGTTTTGTACCCGATTAAATAAATGGGTATGTGGGTATGGGAATTCTTGGGTATGGGTATGGAGGTGGGTATAGGTACATCCTACCCATACCCTACCCCATACCCGATTAAATAATAATATTATATACATATAATATATCTACATATATATTTATTTATAATGTTTTACATATATTTTTTTTATTTATACAACTCTATTTATTTATATTTAAAAAAGGAATTTTCCCAAGTTCCAACCAAAATATACTAACCCACTAACACTCTTGTATAATCCTTTTTAATATTTTGCTATATTTTTATAATATTTAGTTAAGCTAATTCTTATCTTTATTCTTTTTCCCTTATTGTTTCCTTAAGAATTTAGTAAATATCTATATCTTTATTTAAATAACTCAAATTTCTCTTTAAAAAGAAATAACTTAAATTTGAAAAATACAATTGTAAGTGGTAGCAGAGTATGGATAGGGTATGAATACCCGATCCTCCGATGGGTATGGGGATGGGTATGAAAATTGAATACCCGATAGGTATGCGTATGGGGATGGGTATGAATATAATAAATGGTGATGGGGATGGAGGATATAGAATCCTACCCGAATCCTACACATTGTCATCCCTATTCCTTTCTTTGTCCCAAAAATTCCCCTCTTCTTCAACAACTTCCGATCTCTAGGTCGCTTGTTGCATCGCATCCAATTTCATATTAAGCATGGATACTTATTCTCGTGAGCATGGCAACCTTCTCATCCTGGACCTCTCGCTATATGTCGAATGTTGGATCTCTCGGATGGGCAATCGTAACTATTATTTGCCATCTCCTCTAACAATTCTAATACCTCATCCTGATATTTCTCTAGCAATAGTGCACCCCAGATAAAAAGATCTATAATAGTTCTCGTGTTGCCACTCAAACTATTATAGAAATAATGTACTTGTTAGTAATCAAGATATCCGTGTTAAGGGCACTTCCTCAAAATCTCTCTAAACCTATCCCATGCTTCATATAGTGGCTCCGCATCTAACTGTCTAAATCAAGGCGATTTCACTTTTCAACCGCAAAGATTTTACTAAGGAAAATACATAGCCAGAAACCGCTAACTTAGTTCAGCCCAATCAGTTGCAGGTGGTGTTAAAGATCATAACCATCTCTTAGCCTTATCGTGTATAGAGAATGCGAAAAGGTGGCATCAAATGATATCATCAGAAACACCATTCATCTTTACCATATCGCAGATTTCTAAGAATTGCGCCAAATGCGTGTTTGGATCCTCAACGGCTATCCACTCCAAACAGGTTTTGTGAAACTATCTGGATCAATGTAGGTTTTAGTTCGAAATTATTTGCGTTAATCAGTAGATGGGCCACGCCACAATACATTTGACTAACTTCCGACTGGAAGTAGTTCCTAACTGCCCTCCTCGCGGGCCTTTCCTCTATCTGGTTCCGTTGGTCTACCCCAAGTGGGCGCTCATCATTGTTTCTGTTATTCAGAATGTTCTATTTATTCCCATTAGCCACCGCTTTAGATCTTTTTCTAACTATTTCACTGTCTTCTCGATTTCTAAATTAATGGAAATTGGTTGGGCAAATCTAGAATGCGTGATCATGCAATTACATATCTGCAATCAATAAAAATAATGTTAGAACCAAAGCATAAAATTTATTTACAAAGAAATCAAAAAATAAAAATAAAAAATTCTAGATCTCCCGATACGTTACAATTATCAACTGCCAAAAGATCTTTGAATTGAAGTACTTCCAACAAACAATTGTACATCTCTCGATACGTTACACATGTTTATGTCTGAATCCGATTTTTGTTTGTTAGAACTCACCCCCGGATTATGGACTAACAAATATGACATTCAAATTAATGGCCAAATAATCTACAAGAATTAAACACCCGAATTCATATACTAGAACACATAAACCAATTAAGAAAACAATCAATATAGATTTAACATCAATACACAGTTTTGATTATGCCCTCGAATCAAAAAGATTAGTGCAACATGTTTGATAACAAATTCATAGACAAAGATGAAATCAAATAGTTTGACATCATTTAAGTACAAACAAGAGATATAAACTAAGAAAAAATAACCCTTCTTGTCAGGATGGATCTTCCCTACAAGCCTTCGAACTTTTGTGCTTTCGTAGATGCGAAAGGCCTTGTGGTGCTCTTCGTAGAATTGCTCCCCTCTCTCAGAAGAGTATAGATTTGTGTAATCCTTGTGTATTTTAATGTTTTTGATGTGTTATGATCTGATATTTTCATCCATGGCCTTGGTCCCCTTTATATATGTGCTTTGAGTGATCACTGGTAGAGTTCTTGTGGGAATAGGAAAAGAAAATCAGCCGCACACAAATCACACAGCCGTGTGAAATCACATGGTCCAGCCGTGATGGTTTTGCTCTTTGTTTTTGCTTTGAACATTCCACACAACCGTGTGAGATGACACGGTCTGGTCGTATGAATTGTCTCTGAAATTCTTCCCTCAAACGAGTCGCACAAACGTGTAAAAATCACACGAGAACAGTTCACACAGTCGTGTGTGAATCTACACGGTCAGACCATGTGACTTGCTTTTCTCCGTTTTCTTCGCGTATTCCATCATCTCATTATCCGGGCCTTCTAAGTGATATCTTTTCATTTTAGCTTCATTTCCTGTAAAAATTATAAGAATACGTATTATCATGCCCTTGTAAGGAAACCAAGTACAATACACTAAATATGCGTGCAAATGCATCGAATATATATCAAATTAAGCCCCTAAATGCACGTATATTTTATACGTATCAGTAATAGGCATTAACTTTCCTTGTAATATCCATATGTTACAACCCCATCAATGATTACTATCTGAGGTGTTACAGACTCCAACAAACACATACGAATCTGGACACCTGCAATGTCCAGATTCATCGGGCCCAATAGTCATTGAATCTGGGCCAAGCCTATTTTCGAGTGACTGACAAAACACCTTCTAGTATTTATACTAGGAAAAACTATGCTTTATATTCTATGTGGGGCAAGAAAAAAAAACCTTTCAACTACCTTTACATAATGCCCATTTGTGTAGCCAACTTCGTGTATTAATTTCTCACTCACCGAAATTTGGTTTTGAGAAATAAAAAATACTACGAACATCTACTCATAAATTAGATTAATAATTTACAATTAATTTCCTCCAGCATTAAATACTTAGCCACCGAAAATTTGATCAAAGTCGGGTCGACGCCCACTTTATCAAAGCCAAATTTCCAACATTATTCAGATATGATTTACTACCAATGACTTTAATTACATATATATATATATATAGATTAAAAAAGAATATTATTTTGAGAAAATATAATTGCCAGTAATTTTCCGGACAACTAGTAATATTGATGGTGCTTAAAATCGGCATATCACTCCAAGTAAAGAATTTTAATTTAATAAATTCCAAGTCTTCTCCTGAGCTAGTAGTTCTTCAAGCTAGGAACTTGCCTGCGATAATTCAGCAAAAGTTAAGCGCGTCCCGGGGTTGTCCCAACTCTCCGATGCTCAAGTTAGTACCTGAAGTAGGAGGGAAAATCCAGAGTAAATGACACTAATCCAGAGTAGTTCACTGAGAATACTTATAAATGGGATAGAGGGACATTTTAATCTCTAAGTAATGGGTCTTCTCGGATAACTTAACGAAATCGTATGATGCTTCCATTTTCAGAGAAAATAATCGGTGAAAGATACGAAAAATCTTGAGTTTTGAGAGTAGGGTTTTCGAACCTTTGCAGAGAGTTTTTCTTGCTTGTTGAAGACGAGTGAGTTTTTGTGAGGAGAGAGAAAATGTGTTTTTGGCTTATATTGGACTTGAAAAGATGGTTTTTAGAATTTGAAAACTTGATCAAAATCGACGGTCGAATTTAACCTTCAAACCCGCATTAAATGCAACAAAGATTTGTATCCAATCATATGTTTAACTGTGCAGCTTTTGTACAAACAACCATAATTACGCTGATGTCATCCTTAAAAACATTCCCACTCACGTAAAATGACTGTGTTTTTGTCACTTAGCTCATAAAGAACTCAGCTATCATCCAAAAGTGACTTATCTCTGCTTCTCTCTTCACTAGGCTGTTTCACTTGGCTGAAATGTGATACTTGCTCATTTTTCATTCTCTCTTTTTTTTGTCTCTGCTGATTGAGTCTTCTGAGTATCCTAACTCAACTTAATTAACCCTAGCTCATTCTTAAGCTCTTCAAATATCGATTCACATAGGGGCTTTGTGAATATGTCAGCTAACTGCTTATCAATTGAGATGTATTCCAAAGTGATGTCTTTCTTTTCAACATGATCTCCTATGAAATGATATCTGACATCAATGTACTTTGTTCTTGAGTGCAACACTGGATTCTAAGTGATTGCAATAGCACTAGTGTTATCACAAATAATTAGAATCTCTCTTTCTTCTATATCATAGTCTCTCAGCTGCTATCTCATTCATAAAACTTGGGCACAATAGTTGCCCGCAACTATGTACTATGCTTCAGTTGTGGATGTAGCTATTGAATTTTGTTTCTTACTAAACCAAGAAACTAATTTGTTTCCAAGCATTTGAGATGTACCTGATGTATTTTTCCTGTCAACTCTACATCCAGCATAGTTTGAGTCTGAGTATCCTACCAGCTTGAATCCTCCTTCCTTTGGATACCACAAGACAACTTCTTGGCATCCCTTCAAATACCTTAGGGTTCTCTTAGCTGCAGTCGTGTGACTCTCTTTTGGTGCAGATTGAAATCTAGCACATACACCTGCAACAAAGGTGAAATCTGGCATGCTTGTTGTTAAATAGAGCAAAGATCCAATGAGGGTTCTATATCTAGTTTGAACAACAACATTGCCATCTACATCCATGTCCATCTTGACTAATGTATTCATAGGAATCTTCACTGGTTGACTTCTCTTCCATACCAAATTTCTTCATTAAATCTCTGGTATACTTGGTTTGGCTTATGAAGGTTCCATCCTTCAATTGCTTGACTTGAAATCCTAAGAAGAAAGTCGCCTCCCCATCATGCTCATCTCAAATTTGCCTTGCATGAGGTTTGAGAACTCGTCACACAGCTCTTTGTTTGTGGATCCAAAGATGATATTATCCACATATATTTGAACAAGTAGTATACTCTCTCCATCTTGAATCCTGAAGAGTGTTCTGTCACACCTTGCCTTTGGTGAATCCATTGTCAATTAGAAACTGAGACAATGTATCATACCATGCTCTTGGTGCTTGTTTCAATCCATACAATGCCTTATTGAGCTTGTAGACCTTATCTCCAATAGTTTTCTGCTCAAAACCTGGAGGTTGTCAAAAACTTGATCGCGATTTTCTTACCGCAAGCATACGGTGTCAAGTTTTAGTATAGGTTTTGAAAGTAGGGTTATCGTCTCCACAGGGATTGTTATCGAATTTTATACTAAGTACTATAATTAAAATAGCTTAATTCTATCTAGAAATCGGAAAGAGATGAAGATTTATTAAACTAAAAATAAACTAAGAATTGGTTCAGACAAATTATCAAACACGTAGAAGATGAATTCTAGAGGGTTGATTTCACCTAGTTATCCCCTATGTTCTCAATCCAGTTTATTAATCACAAATTATCAATCTATAAGCCAATATTCCTACCGTTTATCACTTCCTCTCTCGAGTGCGAAGTGATTCTAGTTTCCAATTTCTGATTTCGATATCTCTATAAAAATCATAAATTAAACCCTAATACGCTCAATGAATATTCTATCACAGGCTTCAAAAGATTCATAAACCTCTCGGTTCTATGAAACCCTAGGTTGTGCTATTCTATGGCCAGCGCGTCAATTACCTCTCTCGAGTGTCAAATCAAACACGCCAAACAATCTAAATTATTGATCGATAATCCGGATGCAATCATATCAAACAAAGACAAATAGATTAATAAACATGCGATTTTCATAAACTGGAAATCAAAACATAGATTCAAACGTAAGTTACATCAATCCCCTAGAAATATGGGTTTAGCTCATAATAGATGTACAAAAACTCATGAAGAAATAATTATACATCGATAGGTTCAACAAAGATGCTAGAAAAATAATTTGGAATGATTAAGGAAGGAATCTTTTCTCGTTTCCGGAAGGTAGATGCCTTGAATCTCGTCCCGAACTCTTTCTCCTTGCTCAAAATCGTCCCTTGTACTCTCCAAAATGTCCAACCCCTTGTTTGTACGTCCTTGTTCTATTTATAGGCTTGAAACCCTAAAAATTCCGTCCAAAAAGCCCACGAAATAAAAGGCCCAACGTTCGATTTTATCGAGCACGCTGCGGCAGTCATGAATGGTGCGCCAGAGTGCGCCGTGTATTGACCACCCGGCTCGACGCGCCGATACTCGTCTTCTGCTTATGTATGTGCACTGCAGCCCTTCCGTTGCCGCAGCACCACTGACTCGAACGCCACTATTTAATTGGGCGTCAGAGTTTGACCGCTCGCCCCGTGGCGCGGTGTTTTGGCATCATTGCGGCGCTCGATCTTACTCAATATTTTTCCATTTTTCCACTTCTGAAATGCGATCTTCACTGTCCAAACACGTTTTTCATCGTTTTAATCAATTTCGGCATCCAAGACCTGTCCCGACTCTCAAACGACTACTAATGACACAAACTCGACTCAAACGACGCTAAAATACTCGAAAACCCCGCAAAATCCTAGTCTAGAATACTCAATACATTGGTATAAAAACCAACTTAACAAATACCCCCAAACTTAGACGTTTGCTTGTCCTCAAGCAATTACAGACTCTAAAAAACAACTAACAAGAAGAACACAAAAATGAAGAGACTGACTCAACAACCAAACTGCGAAACTTCACAACCAAACTTATTCGTCAAATTTCATTTTACTATCAGTCAAGCACGTATTTTCACAAAGTGATCATGAAGGTGGAATGTTCATGCCAACTCTGTTTTCATTATCCAGATAGACTCACGCAATCAAGTGTTTTAAAAATGATCCACCTTTTGAATATGGAGATGAGATGCTTACCGGACTCCATAGGCTTGTCTTTCACACTAATCTCCACTAATGTAGACTAATAAACACAAGGATCAATAGGACTTTTAAAGCTTGTAATGTGGGCTTAGGGTAAGATAGGAAAATATAGGATTAAGTAGCTCAAATCACCCAAACACACAATTATCAATTCGAATCATAAATTAGCAACTACCTTTCACTTTTTGACATCCCCAATGTTTATGAACCTTCAATCCCGCTGATTTTTCTCATTCATTTTTTTTTCTTTTTCTCTTTTTTTTTTCGGAACCCCCAAACTTATTCTTTTGCGTACATGGGGTTTCATATTTTCTTTTCTCGGGCAATTTCATTCAATTAAATATACACCCTTCTCATCATACCCTCATCAACTTTCAACATTTTTCTATACTTTGTGTGTATGCGTGATGGGTAATTAGGATTTTCACATTTAGGCTGTGGGTATTCGATTGGTTGCCAAAGAAACGGGTTTATACGGCTCAAAGGGGGACACTAGGGAAAATATAATACAAGGGTAGGCAATTTTAGGCTCTGGCTTGTTCAAAGATGGCCTACATCACTTCCTTAATGTTACTTCACCTAGATTTCGCCTCGACTATTGATCGACAAGTTCTAGAATCCGGTGGGATCACAAAGGAACCACTCAATCGCATAATTCATCCCCAAATAAATCAACAAATAAGTTAAGCACATAGATGGAATTAATGGAAAGAAGATTAAATCACGTTTAAACACATGCTCTCTTGACCGCTCAACTCATATTCGACAAATTCACTTAGTCATGCAGTTTCACGATTTACAAACGCCTCGACTCGACTCTAGACTCTTTTTTTTTTTTTTTTCGTTTTTTTTTTACTCAAGACACGACTCGATGAATAAAAATAGATCGCACCCCCCCAAACTTAAAACGACATTGTCCCCAATGGAGAGGTGGGAAAAAGAACTTTCCTGGTAGCCGAGGAGCGAAGGCTCCTTAAGTCTTGTGGTACTACTACGTGTAGGAGGTGTCTCGTATACGCTCACAATGCATCCTAGCGAACAAACCCGTGGGTGTTGTATGCCTCCGAGGTGTGGTCTAGTTCCTCCCCTTCACATTGGCCCAGTCCTTTTTTTGACTTTACATCTTTGTAACCTAGCAAGGTAAACAAGAAAACAAAACTCGTGGAACCATGGAATTCGGTTATGGGTGAGAAATCGAAAATCAAAGCACATACATAATGCACCCAAGTAGAAAATATAGTGCCATGTCAAAAAGATAAGCATAGATATGCAAGATAGCACTAAACAATGTGAAATGGTCATTGGGGCATTTTATCAAACACCTCATATGCATGAATTGGGGCAAAGATAGTGAATGCAATGGATAACACAATTTAATCCCAAAAATCAACACCAAGCCTAAGTCTAACATGATCAACCAATCCACAAACCACAATTCAACAACAATTATCCTAAAGACTTCTACAATCCAATCACACCAAAAATCATAAGAAGGGGAAAATCATGGGGTGGGGTTTGGAAAGTTGCAAACTTACCAAATAATGAATGGATGAGATGAAGATGGTGTGTGTGGTGTTAGAGTGCTCCTTTGTGAAAATGGAGTGAGATATGTGGGATTTGCACAATTAAGAGGGGTGGGATGTGATGCAACTTATTACTCCTAAGAATGCAAAAATTCAGAAAAACAAAAACAACTACTAAACTAAATTAAAACTAAGAAAGCAATAAAAGGGGCTTGGGTTGCCTCCCAAGAAGCGCTAAGTTTACAGTCTTCAGCCAGACTATGTCAGATTATCCTCAAGTTGGGGCTCCAATAGGCATGTTATCCACATTGCCCTTAGAAACTTCCCAACCTCCAATGTCTTCAGTTATATTCCCAACCATCTGCTTACCATTATTTATGTCAGATTTTAGCTTGTTGGTTGGATGGATGGTGAATACAACTTTCTCTTGATTTGCCCGCAATGTTAGCTCCCCTGTTTCTACATCGATCAAAGCCCGTGTTGTAGCTAAAAACGGTCGCCCAAATATGATGGGTACTTTCTTGTCCTCGTTCGCGTCCAACACTACAAAATCCACAGGAAAAACAAATTTATTAATTCTTACCAATACGTCTTCAATGATTCCCCACGGATAGGCGATGGATCGATCATCGAACTGCAAAGTGATATTGGACGGCTTCACCTCCTCAAGCCCAAACTTAGTCACATCAGAAAGAGAAATAAGGTTCACACTGGACCCAAGATCACAAAGTGGTTTCTCAAAGAAAACTCCTCCAATAGTACAAGGAATAGTGAAACTCCCTGGATCCTTCATTTTTTGAGGTAGTTTACTCTGGACTATTGCACTACACTCCTCTGTCAAATAGACCGTCTCAAAATCTTCCAACTTTATTTTCTTGGATTCCACCGGTTTCGCATAAATAGGTGATTCTTCTGGGCCAGGCTGAATTTTTTTCTTCCTTTTCACGTAAATCGCATTGCAAAGTTCTCTCGGATTAACCTCTATCACTCGGAAACTTCCTTTTCTCACGCAATGAATTCACGGTTGTAGTCAATCGACCCATTTGTGTCTCGATCGACCTAATATGCATCTCCATTGTGCTCATCTTATTATTCAAACCATCAATTTGCGCCTCACTCCTATTCATTCTATTCCCCGGTCTCTCCGATGAATGAGCCGAGCATCTCTTCAAGCGATCGCTTTTTTCACCTCCGAGTGCATTGGAACTGGATGGGTTTGGATAACCCGGAGGTGGATTCAATACGTTCCTATTGTTGCTGTAAGAGAGATTCTCATGATTGCGAAGTCCCGAGTGGTAGTGAGTTGGTAATGAATTACCTCTATTATTAAAATCCCGGTTATTCACATAATTGACTTGCTCGGCCTCGTGAGTGGCGGCCGCATGAATGGTCATGGGTGGGAGCGGCTTGATGTGGTGTGCCGCCGGTATTCATGATTGCTAATTGCTTTGTCAGACTCGAGATTTGAGCTGCCAAAGCTGACATTGTATCAAGCTCAAGAACACCGAAATCGGCTTCCATCGATCTCTAAGGCCATTGATAGTGTTTGTGGCCATTTCTTCAAGTAGAAGTAAGGCCTCAGTCGGTGTTTTAGCCATCAATGTACCTCCTGATGCCGCATCTAGTATCGTCCTCGTATGCCCATTCAACCCATTATAAAAATATCAACTCTCTGCCCGATCTGCATAGCCATGTCAGGCATCTCCGCAAGATCTTTAAATCGCTCCCAAGCTTCGTATAACGGTTCAAAATCAATCTGTTGGAATTCGGCTATCTCGCTCTTTAGTTGGAGTGTCTTGCTGGGAGGGAAAAAATTTGCTAAGAATTTTTGAGTCAGATCATCCTACTAATACTCCCGGGGCGAATGTCTCAGAATTCACCGCCGGCCTTATCCCTTTGAGTGAAAACGGGAAAAGCCTCAATCGAATGGCCTCACTCGATTACACCATTTATCTTGATGGTGTCGCAAATTTCCAAGAATGTGGCCAGATGTGTATTCGGATCATCCACCGGACTCCCCCCAAACTAATTCTGCTGAACCATGCTTATGAGGCCCGGTTTCAATTCAAAATTATTCGCATTTATGGGTCGGCGCACAATTCCAGAGTAGTTGTGGTTCATGGCTGGTCGGAAATAATCCCTGATTGCCCTTTCGGTGCCTCAGGTGTGGTGGCATATTCACGACCCGATTTTCTTTATTCTCATTGTCTACGCCGTCTGCCATTGCTCGATTCTTGTGCTCGCTTTGTTGCTCGATTGCTCGAAGTGTCCGTTCAATCTCTGGATCAAAAGGAAGCAAATTAGTATTTTCTAATATCGCATAAACAAATAAATCAATGAGAAATACGAAATTATGATTCCTAAACTAGTCTAGATTAGTATTAAGACTACTTGGTAATAGTATTAGTTTAAAATAGGATAAAACATTCCCCGGCAACGGCGCCAAAAACTTGATCGCGATTTTTTAACCGCAAGCGTACGGTGTCAAGTTTTAGTATAGGTTTTGAAAGTAGGGTTATCGTCTCCATAGGGATTGTTATCGAATTTTATACTAAGTACTATAATTAAAATAGCTTAATTCTATCTAGAAATCGGAAAGAGATGAAGATTTATTAAACTAAAATTAAACTAAGAATTGGTTCAGACAAGTTAATAAACACGTAGAAGATGAATTCTAGAGGGTTGATTTCACCTAGTTATCCCCTATGTTCTCAATCCAGTTTATTAATCACAAATTATCAATCTATAAGCCAATATTCCTACCGTTTATCACTTCCTCTCTCGAGTGCCAAGTGATTCTAGGTTCCAATTTCTGATTTCGATATCTCTATAAAAATCATAAATTAAACCCTAATACGCTCAATGAATATTCTATCACAGGCTTCAAAAGATTCATAAACCTCTCGGTTCTATGAAACCCTAGGTTGTGCTATTCTATGGCCATGCGTTCAATTACCTCTCTCGAGTGTCAAATCAAACACGCCAAACAATCTAAATTATTGATCAGATAATACAGATGCAATCAAATCAAACAGCACAAATAGATTAATAAACATGCGATTTTCATAAACTGGAAATCAAAACATAGATTCAGAAATAATTATACATCGTCCCTTGTGTTCAACAAAGATGCTAGAAAAATAATTTGGAATGATTAAGGAAGGAATCTTCTCTGTTTCCAGAAGGTAGATGCCTTCGAATCTCGTCCCGAACTCTTTCTCCTTGCTCAAAATCGTCCCTTGTGCTCTCCAAAATGTCCAACCCCTTGTTTGTACGTCCCTTGTTCTATTTATAGGCTTGAAACCCTAAACATTCCGTCCAAAAAGCCCACGAAATAAAAGGCCCAACGTTCGCTTTTGTCGGCCTTGCTGCAGTAAATTGGAATGGTCTTGCTGCAGCGCCTATGTATTGACCCTACTTCCGCACGCCTGCTGCACAAGATGGCAGATGGCTGGCAGCGCCCGATACTCTCGTCGTTTCTTGTCTTTGTATGTGCTGCAGCCCTTCCGTTAAGCGCTGCAGCACCACTTTGGACTCGAACGCCGCTGACCAAGGGCGCTGCTTTTGACTTAGCGCTGCAGCTTCCTTTCCCCGTTTGTTGTACTAATTTTGACCCCCTTGTGCGCTGCGCGGGGTTTTAGCCGCTATGGCGCCGATCTTAGTCAATATTTTTCCATTTTTCCACTTCTAAAATGCGATATTCACTGTCCAAACACGTTTTTCATCATTTTTAATCAATTTCGGCATCCAAGACCTGTCCCGACTCTCAAACGACAACTAATGACACCAACTCGACTCAAATGACGCTAAAATACTTGAAAACCCCGCAAAATCCTAGTCTAGAATACTCAATACATTGGTATAAAAACCAACTTAACATTGTTCAACATAAACTTTTTCCTCTAACAGTCCATTCAGAAATGCAATCTTCACATCCATTTGATATACAATGAAGTTCTTATGTGCAGCATAAGCAAGAAACATCCTTATTGCTTCCAATCTGGAAACAGGACCAAAGGTTTCGTCAAAATCTATACCTTCTTCTTGCAATACCCTTTGGCTACAAGTCTTGCTTTGTTTCTGACTACAGATCCTTCCTCATACATCTTGATTCTGAATACGCACTCAGTACCAATAACATTTTGGTGAGTAGGTCTTTGAACCAATTTCTCTCAAACTGATTCAGCTCTTCTTGCATGGCTTGAATCCAATGTGTGTCTTCCAATGCTTGGGACACATCTTTTGGCTCTATCTGGGAAATAAAACAAATGAACATAGCTTCATGATGTGCTCTGGATCTGGTTCTTATTCCATCTCTAACATCTCCAACGATTAACTTAGGTGGATGGTCTCTCGGCCATCTCACATTAGGTTGGAGTAAGTCTGATGGATTTAGTCGTCTTGCAGCTAAGTTGTGTTGAACAGCTTCTTCTTCATCATTCAGCTGCAGACCTTCCAGTTGTCTTTGAGATTCAGCTATCTCATCATCATCAGGGTTGAGTGCTCTCACTTCTGCTTCAACATAAGGACTCTTCTGCATAGTTGGCTGATTCTGCTTATCAACTAACTCATCAATGTCTTCTCCATTCACATTTGGCTCATCAAATACCACATGGATAGACTCTTTTGTAACCATAGTCCTCTTGTTTAGCACTTTATAGGTTTTATTCTCAGCTGATTATCCCAAAAAGATACCTTCATCGGCTTTAGCATCAAAACCTTCAAATTATCCTTGCCAATGTTGTGGATGAAGCACTTACATCCAAATATCTTGAAATATCCAACATTTGGTTTTCTCCATGTCCAAATCTCGTAGGGAGTCTTGGTTAATTGCCTGTTTATCATGCATCTATTTTGAGTATAGCATGTTGTATTTATGGCTTCAAAATCTCTTAGGCAATCCAACTTCAGCTAACATTGTCCTTGCAGTATCCTGGTTGAAGAAGGATTTGGCTTATCCTTGAATGATGATTTAATATGCTTTCCCATCTAGTATGCATCACATATACTTTCTTTCTTGTACACTGAGTCAGGCAATCCATCCACAAGATGACTCCTTGCAGGCTTGTTAATTGACTTGAAATTCAGGTGACTCAGCTTCTTATGCCACATCCAACTGGATTCAGCTGTACTCTTTGCTAGCAGATGTGTGCTTGGTGTACCAGTAGACCAATCCACTACATACATGTTCTTTTGTCTTGTTCCTTGTCACACCCCATATTGAATCCCACATTGTAGCCTTTGTCACAGAATTGGCTGATGCTTAACAGGTTGAAGTTGAGACCTTCAACATATGTAACATCTGTGATCTCCATTCCATTCTTCTTGGTGGATCATGTGCCTTTGATCTCCACTGGAGCTTCATTTCCTCCAAATATGACTTTTGCACCTTTGATCTCCTTGAATCTTAACAGATTTCTTTTATTCCCTGTCATGTGTCTGGAACAGCCATTATCCATGTACCAGGTTCCTTGGCACTCAGTTGTTCCTTGAACCTGCAATCAAGGAAATCAGTTTTTAGGTACCCATACTTGCATGGATCCTGGGGGGTTAGTGCTATAAGATGCTCCAACCAACCTACAGCCAAATGATCTGACTCTAAGAGGTTGCCATCTATCAGTACCATAATCATAATGAACATTAGCAAATTGCTTGGGGCTTTTAGGATCATACAGTTGTCACTTTTATCTGTATGCTGTGTGGTTGTTTTAGCAACTGCTTTCTTGGGTGTAGTGCTTGGGTCCATGTGTGTGCTGATAATAGCTCTTTTGCCATGGGAATGACCTTTGCTGAGGTTGAGGTATTTGCTATTTTGGATTGTATCCCATATGTTTTTGCTGATATTTCACATGGTTATTCCAATCAGCTTGGTTTAGATAGTTTCTACCATTCCCATCATATGAATTTATTTGATGAAATCTCTGGGCTTTTGGTAGCTCTGTTTGGCTTGTACAGAGTATTTCCTGTTAGGAGTCTGCTGATGGACTTGTCTGAATTTCTTCTCAGCTGTCCTTTCAGCATACTCTACTGGCTTCTTTCCTTTTCTCTTATAACCAAGGCCAGTATGATTGTGATTGTGTTTTGGTGTGGATATTGGTGCAACATATGGTGTTTTGGGCTTTTAGATTCCCTCATTGCTTGAGGATCCTTTTTCCAAAATCATTCTTGGAGCTTGACTATTCACAAAGAAATTGAATCATATGCCTGTCTTATCTACACACTCTTTTTGACTCATAATAAGTTCATCCAATGATTTGGATGCTTTTGTAAATGAAGCAATCACATTTTTAAGATCTTTTTCCCTTTTCTCAGTGGAAGCTAACTCTGCTAAGATCTTGGCATTTTCAGCCTTCAGCATAGTGTTCTCATCAGCTATGTGACTTATAGTACTCAGCTCTTTAGTCACCTGTGAGTTTTGGCTTTTAAGATGGTTGTTCTCCTAATTCAAAAGTGTGTGTGAGATTTCATCATTTTGCCTAATGAATCATAAAGATCTTTGGGTGATGAAGTGTGTGTATCACAGTCACTATCACTTGAATTAGAATGAGATGAGTTAGAATGCACCTCATCTTCTTGATCTTGTTCTTTAGCCATGAGGCAGATCAAAGCCTCTTCCTCAGTATCACTTGAGTAGTCAGCTTCACTGCTATCCGAGTGTGCTGCTTCTTTGCACTTGGCTGGCTCAATAGTCTCAACAGCCAACATGGCTTTCTTCTTTTCTTGTCTTCTTTCCCTGAAGACATTCTTATTTCATCCTCATTTCTGTATTTGTTGACTGGTGGATAGGAACAGTCAATAGTAAAGTGTCCTGGTTGTCCAAATTCCAACACAGGTTTTCCACTCTCTGAATGTTCTCTCGGCTCTCGATTATCAGCTCTCTGATAGTCAGCTCTTTGATGTTCAACTCTCTTGGGCGGTCTGTCATCCCTTGCTTTGGAAGGTGCTGAATGTCTCCTAGAGATTTCACCCTTGTTTCTTTTATAGTTCTTATTAAAGAACTTGTTGAATCTCTTTACCATGAGAACAATTTCCTCCTGGTCAATGGTCTCCTTTGGCTCAGATTTTTTCCCTTCACTGGCCAACAATGCAGCTGTTTTGGGTACAGCTGCTTCTTTTTGCTCTTTCCTTCTCAGCTCAAATTTGTAGGCTTTGAGGTCTGAGAACAGCTCGTGATTACATGTTCTTGAAAGATCCATTGAATGTCTCAGGGCCATAACCTTCATTTCCCATTCAAATTGGGAGGCTCTTAGTACCTTCATGCACATTTCCTTCCTCGAGTGTACTTTTTCCCAAGAGTTGAAAACTCATTTGTTATCTCTGTGAATCGCATCCAAATTGATCCATACTTTCACCAAAGCATTTTAAAATTTTCAAATTTTTGAACAGCAACAGTTAGTTTAGTCTCTTTAATCTGTTCTGATCCTTCACAAATCAGGGTTAGCTTATCCTAGATTTCTTTAGCTGATTTGCATGACTTGACTTTGTTGAACATTGCTTTGTCCAATGTCTTGAAGGGAATATCATTGGCCACATTGTCCAGGTTATATCTCTTTCAATCTTCATTAGTCCATTCAATGCGAGGTTTTTCAACCATGGCTGGTCTAGGCTCTACAACAGCTTCTCCTTCAGCTGGAGGTGCTGCTCTTGCAGCAGTGTTGACTTTGAATATTTGTAGTGGCCCATCTTCTATCACAAGCCACATTTCATCGTGTAGGGCTGATAGGTGAGCCTGCATGCAAATCTTCCAGTCATCAAACTCTTCCACATTAAACATAGGGATACGAGTTAGATTAGCTTCCATGATGATAACTTTGCTTTAAAGATGAAGGACTTTGAAAACACAAGTGTTAAACCTTTTGAAAAAGATTGAGACCTAGTTCAGTAACTAGTGCAAAAGGCTCAAAGAACCAACCGCACTGATACCACTTGTAGGTCCCAAGAGGTGTGGTGTAAGGTTTAGAAGGGGAGGTGAATAAACCTTACCAAATTTTAACTTTTTAGTCCTTTTTGATATATTACAACAGAGTTGACTCAAATCAGCTAAGTCCTTGGGGGACAGCTAGGTTGGCTTTCTTCAGCAAAGTTACCCACTCTACAGACTTGACTGAGCTGTTGATAGTATAACTTAGTTGCGTCAGCTAACACTTACCTTTTACATGATTTGGTTTTTTAACAAATGAAGACTTAACACCCTTTGTTAATATTAAGCTCATTTTTAACACTTGTTTTAGCACTTGTTATTATCAGTTGCAATATAACTTATCAGCAGATATGAAAATATAAGCAAGAAAGTGAATGATGAAAGCAAATGACATAAGCAAATTTATAGTGGTTCGAAGATGGGGTAATTCCTATAATCCACTCTTCTCCAACTCCTGGAGGAATCACTAGGTAACAGATCAAGTTACAAAGCGCTCGCCTAGAGACAGCCTTGATCACACAGTTGGCTTCTCCTACGACTCAGTTTCTTCACAAGACACTTGCCTTGCTAGTTCAGCTCCCTTCAAGTCTTTAGAATTGATCACACAGCATTCCAACAAACTTGAAACTCCTGGTTCGACCTTGAACCTTTCTACAGCTCCTTCAACTTGGAGAGTAGACAACTTTTCATTCTTAAATCTTTTCCTCTTCAACTGGTTGAAGTAATATTTCCTTCACAGCGTGTGTTGGATTGAGTTCCTTCGAGTTTTAGGCTTGAGGAATTCTTTGATAAGCTTTGAGAATATTGCAGGTTATGCTTGCTTGAATGTTGCTTGATTCGTTCGTGCTTGGTTCAGGTCACCTTTTCTCAAATGCTTCCTCAGCCTTTTATAGTGCTCATTTGAAAATTTGTCCGTTGAAGAGATAGGCTATTTTCAAATGACACTTCTTGTTCGTTGGCGTGTCTTTTCTTGGTCTGCAGAGATGTGATGTTGACCCTTCCTTGTATTAAATGATTCTGCAGCTTTACAGAGTCTGACACATGCTCAAGTGTTTCCCATTGGTTTATTCTTTTTGCATATTTCTGGGCCAAACACTTTAAGACCGGGTAGCTTGGACTTATTACTATATCGAGTAATATTCTTAACTTCCTTCCAACGGATCAATGTCAGTTGTCTTGACTTGACTGATGCATTTACCCCTTTCACTTGAGTCTGCTCCAATCATGGGAATGACTCAACTGTCACTTCAACTTTTAAACTTGGCTCTTTTTACTTACTTGATTGACACTTCCTCATACTTCACACAGTTGTTCCTCAGCTGGCTCTCCTTCAGTCGAGTCCTTGTCTTCCATCTTGGCCATACTCGGTGACATACAAATAAGCCTTCACTCTAGTCTGCTTGACTTCTTGCATTCTTCGACATAGTTAACTTCACTCAGCTCTTTCAGTCCTATCTATTACAACATAGAATTACAAGGAAAATGGGATGCCAACTTTCTAGTCTAAGTTTTACATGGTATCATCAAAATCTTACAAATAAATTTCCTAGCACACAAGACAAATACATCCTAGCTAGTGCTCACAGTACGATGTAATGTCCCCAAAGATAAAATGGCTTTACCTCTTTTGTGCAATAGCCCCACTGACACAAAAGCACCTTTTCAAATTGAAGAAGTGAGAACTCGGTTTGTTGGACTCAAATGTAGAATGAGGAGCTCTTCGAGATGTTACATCACTTTTAACAACACTTTTAAAATATGCAGAGAAGTATATAAATATTCAGTATATCTTCTGCAATGGAAATCCAGACTATTTATAGGAAACAAAATCCAACTTGCAAGGAATAAATTCAGTTGAGTAGTGGGCATTAACTTTTCTTGTAATAGCCAGGTGTTACAATCCCATCAATGATGACTATCTGGGGAGTTACAGACTCCAACAAACACATACGAATTTGCACACCTGCAATGTCCAGATTCATTAGGCCCAACAGTCACTTAAATCTGGGCCAAGCCCATTTTTGAGTGACCAAGAAGTAGTGGACCGCGGGACCTGTGCCCAAAGGACTAGGTCGGCCCATACCAAGGCCAAAGGCCAGACATGCGCGCGCGTGATCCACTTGTGATCATTCACTTATGTTATAGTATGTCCAATTAATAACACCTTCTAGTAGTTATACCAGGATAAACTATGCTTTATATTTTTATGTGGGACAAGGAAAAAACCTTTTGGCTCCCTTTATATAATGCCCATCCATGTGGCTAACTTCATGTATTAATTTCTCACTCACCAAAATTTGATTTTGTGAAATAAAATAATAATACGAACATCTACTCAGAATGTAGATTAATAATTTACAATTTAATTCCTCCAGAATTAAATACTTAACCACCGAAAATTTTGTCAAAGTCGGTTCGACGCCCACTTTATCAAAACCAAATTTCCAATAATTCCCCACATGAGTGGAAAATTAATGCATGTATGAATGCAGACATGTAAACCAGTCCTCAAAAGATAATATTGCATCCCGGAAAAGTAGCTTGTTGCTTTGAACCTTCTGTAGTCAATACCATCGGGTACACTGGTGGTTTAGTGGATGCAATGCCTTGAACTATTCCTCCGTGATGTATACCGAGTCAATAGTATTAACACAATAAGGTCTCAACTCCTTCTATTCTCACGTTTAGTGTCTGTTTCAGCCATGGACAGCGCTTTGGATTCATAAGTGTTACTTTGAAGCGGACCGCACTTCTCACTTATATAGGTGATCTCCTATCCGACTATCCTGTAATACTCAACCTCAACAAGGTGTAGGAATCATTAAAAGTCAAATGACTTAGCCTCACATACAGGTGCTTTAATACTTAATTATGCTTTCTAGGGTTGGGTTGAAATATTATCTCCAAGTGTTACAACATAACCTTCATATCTTAGTTTTTCCATTGAACCAAGTTTTTGGGATCTCCAATCATCATGGTTGGGTTACCACTATGATGGTTATTTTACTTTGTGGACTTTAAGCCCATTCTCTCTAGCAATTTACTCATTTGATCTCAATTCAGCCCTTTTGTCAAAAGATCTGCCAAATTGTCTTTTGACTTTACATAGTCAATTGATGTCACACCCCAAAAGGAACGCGACGACGATCCACAACTTAAATACAATAACCAAACAATCTAGATAAATATCAACGAGAACCCAATGAAATAGAGTCTAAATAGCAGCGGAAATAAATAACGAGTACAAATACAACTTACAGTCCTCAATCCATAATCCAAATTACATACCCGAAAAATCAACCAAATATAATAACTTAAAGTCAAAGGGTCCTACGCCTTTCAGTTACAAACCGGAATGGAAAGAAATACAAGAGTCCAACAACAACACAAGAAAAGAGTAAATCCAACAAGCGGAGTACAAGGCTCAATCCGTGGTCGGTTACAACATCTTCAACGAAGTTCATCTAAAGGTTAGAAAACAGGTGGGGATGAGACAGAAATCTCAGTGGATGGGGTGATCGTGTGCAAGTGTGGCGATATACAGTTAATGCGAGAAAACAGTTATATGAAAACGCGTGAGTATGATGCATGGATTCACACACAGTCCACAAGCATCGTGATAAATATATTTAAATAATATACTTATACAGTTCGAGAAAACAGTTCATGGTCACACAGGCACTATGTGATTCAGTCAAGACAGGTAGGATTGCATACGGAAATGTAACGCCAATCCCATGCAAGGCAAATAATGGTTGCGTACGGATTTGTAGCGCCAACCAATGCAAAACAAGTAGCGGTTGCGTGCGGTTTGTAGCGCCAACCGAACGGGTCCGATAACTCCGAATCGTGTGGATCGAACAGCGATTCCTTCGTTCTTCCTTGTAACTCCCCGCAGGATGGTCCAAGACCGGGTCACCTTATCGCTCCATAGGCAAAGACAAAATCCACAAGGAGCTTGCAAGGCTCGGATCTGTCATAATCATGATTATACCTTAAGTACTACGACCCGCTTCCTTTGGACACTCCATCCCTCAAAGTGCGGGATTAGGGCGATGGGGCCGAAGAGTGGAATAGCAAAGCTGCCTTCCATCCCCGACGTATCCATTCCGATCGTAAACCAGGCGATGAGTATTATTGATTCAGAGGAAGCGATTCGGAAAATTTTTGAAAAGCGCGAGTGGCAATTATGGCGTTGGTGGAGTATTTGGATGAAGATGATTATCGGAAGGATAAGCAATCTTCGATATCTTGAAAGATTAGGTGGAACATAAGTCCCGTTATAGATTAAAAATCGCAAGGCGAGGAAGTCGCTCCGCGATCGGGTATTAATCGGTCAAATTGATCCGATAAGTCAAGGGTTTTTGGAAAACAAAATATTTTAATTGAATCTCCAAGTCAGAGGGTCCAGGGCTATTTTAGTAAAAGAGAAAATAATTTGAGTTAGGTCCTTTATAAAAGAAAAATTGTAATTTAGCCCCGTTTTGTAAAAACCAACACTTTTGGGGTTAAAAATTGAATAAATAAATATCCCGACCTTGAACAATTATGAGGTCAGTTCCTAAATTCTCTAAATTTTTCAGAGATTCAGGGTTTTAAATTTTTGAGGTCGAGTTTTTATAAAATTCTCATATTGGCCCCAAATTTGTAAAAATTGCCAATTCGGACCTTAAGTTTAAAATAATCGGAACTCACAAACCGGAAGGGATTTTAATGTGATTCCAGTTGAAAACTATCACTAAAGTTAGTGGGATATTGGGACAAAATCAGTGTTTTAAAAAAATAAGTGTAGGTCCTTTAACTTTTGAAAATATCATGTTTGTCCTATTTTGAAATAATTGCCTTTAAGGCTTTTAGGGGTCCAATTGTTATGCAATTTGAACCTTGGGTCCAAAATATAATTAGGTTATAGTTAAGTTAGTATTTCCAGGTGCATGGGCAGCATAAGTCCTGGAAATTTCATTTAGGTCCTCAAGTTTAGTATTTTACACATTAGTCCCTCAATTTTAGTAAAATTGCTTTCCAAGCCCTAACCACTTGGATTTTTGGAATACTTTTAAAATATGTAATTCCCAGTACCTTAAGAGTAAAAATTTTAAATTTTAAAGTTTAGGTCTGGTGCAGTTTAAAAATTGCAAAGTAGCCCTTAAACTTTCAAAATTTTACAATCTAGTCCTTGGGCTTTTAAAGGTTGATTTTATTTATCTTAAAACTCTTAAAAATTTATTAAAATGTCCAAAAGTCATTTTTGAACCTGAGAACAGTCCGGAAAATCGAAATTTGCAGAGGGGTCCTTTAACTTTTATTTTCTTGCAATTTAGTCCACCAACTTTCCATTTTTACATTTTTAATTCCAAAATTAAAATTTAATCAATTATGCTCGACTTGTCCAGATTATAAGTCATCCAAAACATAGATTTTAAAGATCATACACATGCATGTCCAATACATACAAGAATTTATCAAATAAAACATTAAATTGCATATGCATGCACCTAAAATTCAATAAATAGTAATTTTGAGCAACTCTTGAGAATTTTCATGACTTGATACATAAAATTGACATGCAATACATAGATTATATATATCTCAAGGCTCATGATCAAATTTTCTACATGCAGTTTAATAAAACACCTAATAGTTGGAAAATATTTTTCCACCCACCTTAAAATTGGAAATTGTGAAATAAAAGGATAAATTTCACAATTTTTGGATGAGGCTTCTTAGGTCAGCCCCTAAGTCAAGAAATATCAAAAATTTGAAGTTAGAAAAATGAGTAAAAAATTAAGGAGAAAAAAGAAGGAGATAAGAAAATGAGAAGGACTACACTTTACCTTGTGTAGTAGGTGTTTGGAAACTAGTTGAAGCTTTAAAATTGGAAATTTTGGTTCAACTCCAAAATCACCTAAGGTCAGGCCCTATTTCTCAAAAATGAAAAAGAGGTGTTAAAATTTGAAAAAAAATAGAAAGAATAGGAAAGAAGGGGTCTAGTACTCAATTCTTACCTTGTAGTCCAAATTCTCTACTAGTTCTTCTTCAAGTTTTGAAGTCCTTCTTCAAGATGATGTCAAGCTCTAATCTTCAAATGGTCTTCTAAATGTACCTCCAAATCAAATTCAAACTTAAGTTAAGAAGGTGGAAGAGATGAACTATGTGATATCAAAAATGGATTGAAGATAAAATTTCTTACCTTGTAGTATAGGTGTGTTCGAATTTTTTGAAGAATAAGGAGGAAAAATCTTGAAAATTTTCTAAGTGTTGAAGAAGAAAGTGAGAAGAAGAGTAGAGAGAAGTTGTTAGTTTAGAGAGAAGGAGGAGGATTTTGTGTAGGAGATGAATGTGTTAGTGAAAAAATGAAAATTTTGTGTAAAAATGGTCATATTGGCCGTCCACCATGGGGGAGGGGGGGAGAGAGGAATTTTTGTTCAATTTTGTGTCTTGCATTTTGCCTCTTGCATGGGGAACATTTTGAAGGTCAAAGGTATGGGCAAGAGAATGTTTGAATGGAATGTTGGAAGACTTCCAACATGTTGGCAAAAATAATATTAAAGAAGTAATGTAAGAGATGATGTGTATAATGTTTGAATTAATGGTATAATTATACACAAGATGACTAATATAAGGTGTAGGTGTACAAGAGTTGGATGATATTTTTACTCCAAAATTTCCATGTTGGTCGTCTACTATGAGGGCATTATGGTAATTCCATATATATTTTTTTTGTCCCAATTTGATGATAATAGATGAAATATATCAATCTCCAAAATAATTAGTGATTTCCTTGATCACTTATGAGTCTCATGATCACTTAATCTAAATCAAAATCTTAATTCTATAAGGTAAAAGTCTCTAAAATAAATAGTCTCTTAAAATTCTAAGGTGACTAATAAATACAAAAATAGAAATAATGATCAATCAAGTGATCATAAATGCAAAATAGAATTAATGATGATCATGATCACAAGTAATTAAATAAAATGAAATAAATTACAAAATATATATATTATTAATAATTACCCGTCAAAATGACGCGGTAAAATAGTCGATCAAATATATAAACGACAATAAGGATCAATTATAAGCTCGAAAACATCGGGGCTTCACATCCTCCCCTCCTTAAAAGAATTTGGTCCCCAAATTCTCTTCAGAATAGTTCTGGATATTGATTCCTTATGTCTTCTTCCATTTCCCACGTTGCGTCTTCGTCTCGGTTGTGGTTCTGCCACACTACCTTAACCATCGGGATTTCTCTCTTACGCAACTGTCGTATCTGCTGATCAATGATTCGGATCGGTCTCTCGGTGTAGGATAGATTTTCCATTAGAGGAGGAGTATCTCGAGTGATGATATGCTCGGGATCTAGTTGATACTTCTTCAGTCTCGACACGTGGAATACATCGTGCATTCCCGCATATGGTGCTGGTAACTCGAGTCGGTAAGCTAACTTCCCGATCCTCTGTAAAATCTTGTATGGTCCAATATATCTCGGACTCAACTTGCCTCCTTTCTTCGGATTGATCAATCCTTTCCGTGTTGAGAGTCTGAGAAATACTTCATCACCGACTTCAAATTCCAAATCCTTTCTTCTCTTATCCGCGTAACTCTTTTGGCGGCTTTGAGCTGTGCGAATCCGCTCCTTGATCAGCTTGTCCTTCTCCATGGCCTCCTGAACTAAGTCAACCTTTGGAATCGAGGGCGACTTAGTTTTCTCTTTCGAGTCCATTGGTCATCAATCTCCCAGTGTAGTGGGGATCTACATTTTCGCCCATATAATGCCTCATAGGGTGCCATTCCAATCGTGTCCTGATAACTGTTATTATAGGCGAACTCGGCTAATGGTAAGTGCGAATCCCAACTTCCTTGAAAATCCAATGTGCAGGCTCGCAGCATATCTGCAAGGGTTTGAATTATTCGCTCAGACTGTCCATCGGTTTGTGGATGTGCTGCTGTGCTGAAACTTAGCGAGGTACCCAATTCCTCGTGCAAGCACTTCCAAAACCTGGAGACAAACCTCGAGTCTCTGTCGGATACTATATCGACTGGTACTCCATGCAGTCGAATGATTTCTCGGATATAAATCTATGCAAGTTTCTGCAAGCTATCAGTTTTCTTGATGGGTAAAAAGTGTGCAGATTTTGTGAGTCGGTCTACCACCACCAAAATAGCATTATGGCCTCCTCTGGTCTTTGGTAGATCCGTCACGAAGTCCATCGTTATGTGTTCCCATTTCCACTCAGGAATTCTCAACGGTTGTAGTAAACCAGATGGTCGTTGGTGTTCTGCTTTTACTCGTTGACAAGTTAAACATCTCGCACGAATTCTGCTACTTGGTTCTTCATGTTTACCCACCAATAACTCCTTTTCAAATCCTTATACATCTTGTTTCCTCCAGGATGTATAGTGTATTTTGAACGGTGTGCCTCTGCTAGGATTTTATTCCTAATCTGCTTATTCGGTACACACACTCGATTCCTAATCGATAACTCCATCTTCAGTGCAGAATTCTGATCTTTCTCCTTTAAGTATCTTCTCCTTCAATTTTTGAAGATGTGTATCTTTCTCTTGTGCTTCTTTGATCTCTTTCAGCAGATCGGGTGTAACCGAAATGTTAGCACATGAAATCTGAGTATTGGTTCTCGTCAGATTCCAATTGCTCAGCTCTTCTAATGATTCCCACTCTCGAATCATAAGTCTGGCTAAGCTCGCCTTTCTGCTTAGAGCGTCTGCTACGACGTTAGCTTTCCCGGGATGGTATTGAATATCAAAGTGATAGTCCTCAATCAACTCCATCCATCTCTGTTGCCTCAGATTGAGGTCTTTCTGGGAGAATAGGTACTTCAAGCTCTTATGGTCCGTGAAAACCGTGAATGTTGCTCTGTAGAGATAGTGTCTCCATTTCTTTAACGCGAACACTATTGCTGCCAATTCCAAGTCATGCGTTGGATAATTGGCCTCATACGGCTTGAGCTTTCGTGATGCATAAGCGATAACTTTTCCTTCCTGCATGAGCACTGCTCCTAGTCCTTCTTTTGATGCATCACTGTAGACGACAAAGTTTTCTATTCCCTTTGGAAGGGCTAAGACTGGAGCTGTAGTAAGTCATTTCTTCAGCTCTTGGAAACTCGCCTCGCACTTGTCATTCCACTCAAACTTGACTTGCTTCTGGGTTAGTCGAGTGAGTGGTCCGGCTATCTTGGAGAAATCCTGGATAAATCTTCGATAATATCCAGCTAGTCCTAGGAAACTCTTGATTTCCGTTACAGATTCGGGTTGTTTTCATTCAACCATTGTACGTACCTTCGAAGGATCCACTGCAATCCCAGTGCCGGATACTATGTGTCCCAAGAACGCGACTTCACTAAGCCAAAATTCGCACTTGCTGAATTTGGCATACAGCTTATGCTCGTAGTGTCTCTAAAACGATTTTCAGATGACGTTCGTGCTCTTCTCTAGACTTAGAGTATACGAGTATGTCATCAATGAATTTCACCACGAATTGATTCAAATAAGGTTGGAAGACTCCATGCATCAGGTCCATAAATGCTGATGGTGCATTCGTCAGACCGAAAGGCATTACTACAAACTCGTAGTGTCCATATCGGGTTTGAAATGCAGTTTTGGAAATGTCTCCTTCGCGGATCTTCAGTTGATAGTATCCTTGTTGTAAGTCAAACTTCGAGTACACCGTTGCTCCTTGAAGTTGATCAAATAGTTCGTCGATCCTCAGGAGGAGATATTTGTTCTTGATGGTCACGCTATTAAGACCACGATAATCTATACACAGTCTTAATGTGTCATCTTTCTTCTTGACAAACAGCACAGGTGCTCCCCACGGAGACGTACTCGGTCGGATAAATCTCACATCCATCAATTTCTGTAATTGCGTTTTCAGCTCTTGTACCTCAAGAGAAGCCATTCTATACGGTGTTCTGGCAATCGGGGCAGTCCCTGGTAACACCTCGATGGTGAACTCGACTTCCCTATCTGGAGGGGTAGTGGTGAGTTCTTGTGGAAATACATCCGTATATTCTGATACTATAGGCACTTGGTTGATTTGTGCCTCAACCTTGATTTGTTAATTACAAACGCCAAGTACCCTTGAGCCCCTCTTGTGATCGCCTTCCTCGCTTTCATTGCTGAAATGATTGGGGCTATCATAACTCGTGCCCTTCCCGAAATTTCCACTTCAGGTTTTCCGGGTTCACATAGCTTAATGGACTTGTTATGACAGTCCATTTGTGCATGGTGTGCAGATAACCAGTTCATTCCCAATATCACGTCGTATTTGGATATAGGTAATAAGATCAAATCGGCAGGAAAGTTTATCTCAGCAATCTTAACTTCGCATGCATTATGTTCCACTTCAGGAATTGACACTTCTAGACATATAGGCATATGTTCCATGCATGCATGCAGTTTGTGTACAAAATGCGGTGCAACAAATGAATGCATTGATCCAGGGTCGAACAATATTTTAGCGTAGTGGTTAGATACTAGAAGTGTACCTTCCACCACATTTGTTGCCTCCGGAGCCTCCTGTCCGGCTAGTGCAAAAGCTCGAGCGGGCATCCTTGCCCGATTACCCTGGCCATTTCCCGGCTTCTATGGCTGTGTCTGTTTGGTTCGGTCATCGTACTTCGGGCAATCTTGTAGCTGGTGCTGATTACTACCACAGCGCAAACACCTTCTTTGTTTACACCAACAGTCGTTGGCAGTATGTCCCGGTTTCTAGCAATGTGCACACACTTGACCCGGCTTTCCTTGTACTGGTCTCTTTCCCTTATCTGTTTCATTAACTGGTACCTTCTGAAACTTAGCAGGCGGTTTAGATGGTTGTCCCAAAGCTGTCCTCTTAAGACTGTTTGATGGCCTACTCTGTTGAATCTGTCCAATACGGTTGATCCCGACTCAATGCGGAGAGTCGC
Source organism: Rehmannia glutinosa (assembly GCA_016081115.2). Classification (NCBI taxonomy): domain Eukaryota; kingdom Viridiplantae; phylum Streptophyta; class Magnoliopsida; order Lamiales; family Orobanchaceae; genus Rehmannia; species Rehmannia glutinosa. The sequence goes on from CM071933.1 coordinate 45,507,099, forward strand.
TTTACCGGCCGAGTAGGTTGTCGATTCAACATCGTGAACTGTTTCAAGTTCCAGTTTCAACCCTCGAGTGAACTTGTAAAGCTTATCCTCTTGATCGATTGTCCCAGAGCATACTTGGACAATCGGTGAAATCGGACTCGATCTTGAGCTACAATCGGGTTCGCTTGCCTCAATCTGTGGAATTCATCTCGGCGCTTCTTTCACAATCTGTGGAATATACTTGTTCATTGAACTCGGCAAGAAATTTCCTCATGTTCGACTACCCGGTCTGTTCCCATCTCCTTTCAACGCCCTCCACTGGTCTCTAGCAAATGATTCCGGATTTAAATACGGCGAGTGTGACTTTCTGCTCGTCTGAGTATTGGAGAGCATTGAAGATATTCTCCAACTTCTCTACCCATTCTTCTGCCTTCAAATCGTCCGGCTCTCCCAAGAGGACTGGTGGGTCAAACAGCATAAATTGCTCCAACGTGCGATCGTTCGCCTCTCTGGCGGGTTCGGGAGCACGGGGTTGAGGCTCTGCCTGTTGCCTCATGAAAACTAGTATTTGTTGTAAGGCTTGTGTGGTCAAATTGTCTCCTGCAGCAGGTGGAGGAGGCGGTGGTAATTCAGGGGAGGGTACCCGGTCCCTAGGTACGTCATCATCCCCTCGTGGAACGCGACAAGGTCTCCCACGTCCTCGATGTTCGGCCATTCTGTATCTTGAAGCGTTAGTTGCGATTCATAAGTAAATGAATACAATAATTATTTGCGTAAAGCAAGATATATCGTAGGGAAAGATAAGGAGAGAATAAGGAAAGAATGATCAAAAAAAGTCAGTCAAGAATCAACTAAGTCAAAACAGGTATGACTATGAAATCTCAAAATATGCATTCTAACTTAGTTCAAATATCAATAAGACGGTTCTATGCCAATTTGAAATCGATTTCACACTTAATTGGTCAAGTCGTGGTACTACCCAAAACACAGATCGAGGGTCCTATCCTGGGTCAGCTCGGTGTAAGTTTCCATCTTACTAGCCGAGCTCTGATACCACTCTAACTGTCACGCCCAAAACGGAACGCGACGACGATCCACAACTTAAATACAATAACCAAACAGTCTAGACAAATATCAACGAGAACCCAATGAAACAGAGTCTAAATAGCAGCGGAAATAAATAACGAGTACAAATACAACTTACAGTCCTCAATCCATAATCCAAATTACATACCCGAAAAATCAACCAAATATAATAACTTAAAGTCAAAGGGTCCTACGCCCTTCAGTTACAAACCGGAATGGAAAGAAATACAAGAGTCCAACAACAACACAAGAAAAGAGTAAATCCAACAAGCGGAGTACAAGGCTCAATCCGTGGTCGGTTCAGCATCTTCAACGAAGCCCTCATCTAAAGGTTAGAAAACAAAGGGGATGAGACAGAATCTCAGTGGATGGGGTGATCGTGTGCAAGTGTGGCGATATACAGTTAATGCGAGAAAATAGTTATATGAAAACACGTGAGTATGATGCATGGATTCACACACAGTCCACAAGCGTCGTGATAAATATATTTAAATAATATACTTATACTGTTCGAGAAAACAGTTCATGGTCACACAGGCACTATGTGATTCGATCAAAGACAGTAGATTTGCGTTTTAAATGTAACGCCAATACTATGCAAGACAAATAATGGTTGCGTACGGATTTGTAGCGCCAACCAATGCAATACATGTAGCGGTTGCATACGGAATTGTAGCACCAACCCATGCAATACAAGTAGTGGTTGCGTACGGATTTGTAGCGCCAACCAATGCAATACAAGTAGCGGTTGCGTACGGATTTGTAGCGCCAACCAAACGGGTCCGATTAACTCCGGAATCGTGTGGATCGACAATGATTCCTTCGTTCTTCCTTGTAACTCCCCGAGCAAGATGGTCCAAGACCTGTCACCTTATCGCTCCATAGGCAAAGACAAAATCCACAGTGGAGCTTGCAAGGCTCGGATTTGTCATAATCATGATTATATCTCAAGTACTACGACCCGCTTCCCTTGGACAAACTTCGTCCCTCGCCATGGGGATTAGGGCGATGGGGCCGGAAGAGTGGAATAGCGGCCGAGCTGCCGGTTCCATCCCCGACGTATCCATTCCGATCGTGAGCTCGACACACCAAGTTGACTCGAGGCAAGAAAGTAAATACAAGTTCGGGTAGTCAACCAGCAATGAGTATATTGATTGATTCAGGAAGTAGTTCAGAAAATTTTCGAAAAATCGCGAGTGGCAATTATGGCGTTGGTGGGGTTATTTGGATGAAGATGATTATCGGAAGGATAAGCAATCTTCGATATCTTGAAAGATTAGGTGGGACATAAGTCCCGTTATAGATTCAAAATCACAAGACGAGGAAGTCGCTCTGCGATCGGGTATTAATCGGTCAAGACGATCCGATAAGTCAAGGGATTTTTGAGAAAATAAAATATTTTATTTAATAATTAAAGTCAGAGGGTCCAGGACTGTTTTAGTAAAAGGAAAATAATTTGAATTAGGTCCTTGATAAAAAAGAAAATTTACAATTAGCTCCGTTTTATAAAATCCAATACTTTTGGGACTAAAAATTGAATAAATAAATATCCCGACCTTGAAAAATTATGAGGTTAGTTCCTAAAATCTCTAAATTGTTCAGAGATTCAGGTTTTTAAAGTTTTGAGGTCGAGTTTTTATAAAATTCTTACATTGGCCCCAAATTTGTTAAAATTGTCTTTTCGGGCCTTAAGTTTAAAACAATCGGAACTCACAAACCGGAAAGCATTTTTATGCAATTCCAGTTGGAAAATGTCACTAAGGTTAGTAGGATATTGGGATAAAAATAGTTTTAAAAATAAATAAGTATAGGTCCCTTAACTTTTGAAAATCATATTTTTGTCCCATTTTGAAATATTTGCCTTTAAGACTTTTAGGGGTCCAATTGTTATGAAATTTGAACCTTGGGTCCAAAATATAATTAAGTTATAGTTAAATTAGTAATTCCAGGTGCATGGGCTGAATAAGTCCAAGAAAGTTCATTTGGGTCCTCAAGTTTAACCTTTTACAATTCGGTCCCTCAATTTCAGCAAAATTACTTTCCAAGCTCTAAACACTTGGATTTTTGGAATACATTTAAAATATGTTATTTCTAGTCCCTTAAGAGTTAAAATTTCAAATTTAAAAATTAAGGTCTGGTACAGTTCCGAAATTTACAAAGTAGCCCTTAAACTTCTCAAATTTTACAATCTAGTCCTTGGGCTTTTAAAGGTTGCTTTTATTTATCTTAAAACTCTTAAAACTTTATTAAAATGTCCAAAAGTCATTTTTGAACCTGAGTACAGTCCCAAAATTCGAAATTTACAAAGGGGTCCCTTAAGTTTTATTTTCTTGCAATTTAGTCCACCAACTTTCCATTTTTCCATTTTAAGTCCAAAAATTGAAATTTAATCAATTATGCTCGACTTGTCCAGGTTATAAGTCATCCAAAATATGTATTTCAAAGCTCATACACATGCATGTCCAATTCATACAAGAATTCGTCAAATAGAACATTAAATTGTACATGCATGCACCTAAATTTCAATAAATAGCATTTTTGAGCAATACTTGAGAAATTTCATGACTTGATACATAAAATTGACATGCAATACAAAAATTATATATCTCAAGTGCTCATGATCAAAACTCTACATGCATTTTAACAAAAGCACCTAAAAGTTGAAAGAATTTTTCCACCCACCTTAAATTTGGAGAGTTGTGAAATAAAAAGGATAATTTCACAACTTTGTATGAGGTCACTTAAGTCAGCCCCTTGTGTAGTAGGTGATTTGAAACTAGTTGAAGCTTCAAGTTTGGGATTTTTGGTTCAACTCCTAAATCACTTAAAGTCAGCCCCTATTTCTCAAAAATGAAAAAAAGGTGTTAAAATTTGAAGAAAATAGGGAGAAGAAGAAAGAATGGCACTAGTGTCCAAACCTTACCTTGTAGTCCAATTTCTCTACTAATTATTCTTCAAGTCTTCTAAATTCACCACCATGCATGCATGTCTTCAAGTAGTCTTCTAAGTACCTCAAAATCCAAAATTCAAACTTAAATTAAGAAGAGAAGGTGATGAGTAGTAAGATATCAAGTTGAATTGAGGAATGAAATTTCTTATCTTTGAGATAGGGGGGTTCGAATTTTATGGAGAAGTAGAAGGGGAATTCTTGCAATTTTTGTTAAGTGTTTAAGAAGAAAATAAGAAGAAGATGGAGAAATGAAGAATATAGGAAATGAGAGTATGTTGGGGGTTCTTGATAGGGATGTGTAGGAGAAGAATGAATTTTTCTCTATTTTTCTTGGTGTTGACCGATTTGGTGAAGTGAGGGAGAGAGGATGATTTGTTTTGTCTTGTGTGATGTTGTTGCATGGGGGACATTTAGGTGGTCAAAGCATGGGTTTAATTGAAAGGTGTAAGAGTGTGGAGAATATTGAGGGAATTGTTTGGTTAGTGGGAATATTGTTGGGAGAAAATAATATTAAAAATTAAGGTATAAGATAATGTGTATAATATTTGAATTAATGATGTAATTATACACAAGATGACTAATATAAGGTGTAAGTGTACAAGAGTTGGGAGATATTTCTACACCAAAAACTCCATCATTGCCGTCCACCTAGGGGTATTTTGGTAATTCCATATATATTTTTTGTCCCAAATTTGATGATAATAGATGAATAATATCAATCTCCAAAATAATTAGTGATTTCCTTGATCACTTATAAGTCTCATGATCACTTGATCTAAATCAAATTCTTAATTCTATAAGGTATAAGTCTCTAAAATAAATAGTCTCTTAAAATTCTAAGGTGACTAATAAATACACAAATAGTAATAATGATCAATCAAGTGATCATTAATGTAAAGTAGAATTACTAAAGGATCATGATCACAAGTAATAAATAAAATGAAATTAAATACGAAATATATTTATTATTTATATTTACCGGTCAAAGTGACGCGGTAAAATAGTCAAAATAGTACAAGTCAAAAATACCAATCAAGCAATTAATTAAATTATGAAATTATTTTGAAATATATAAATTTTAAATTTCGAAATTTTAAAATAAAATAAATATATTATGCTAAAAGAGTTTTATTAGCTAGTCGCTCAAGAACAAGTTGAACTGATTGAAAGCCCGCGTTAAAAGTCGAAAGAAATTGACAATGGTTAAAGAAGTGAAAATAAGTGTCATTAACAAACACCATAAAATAAAAAGTTGTATTTTTGTATAAGGTAAATCTCAAGTACTATTGTTTCGAAAATATAATGTTTACTAAATGATCTTTCAAGACAAAGGTATTGTATTTTTAAAATACTAATTTAGTAGTAGATAGTTTTCAAAGATCATTAAGATGAAATAGATAACCAATGCTAAATCCATTATCATAATACGAATCGCAAAATAAATAGTAAATATAAAAATAAATTATCAGAATATTTAATACTGTATCGGAAAAAAAATAATAATAATACCCGCGATCGCGTCGTCTACGATTGAAAAATTCGGGGTCTCACATCGAGACTTACCATTATACATATTGATATGTGCCCTTCCTATAGCCTCTTGACTATCACAATGAATCATTAATGAAGGCATAGGCTTTCTCCAACATGGAATATCTTCCAAAACATTTCGAAGCCACTCTGCTTCTTCATGAGCTTTATCAAAGCTATAAACTCAGATTCCATGGTGGACCGGCTATACATTTTGCTTTGTGGATTTCCATGATACAACACCACCTCCAATGGTGAATATGTATCAACTAGTGGAATAAGAATCTTTCGAATCTGAAATCCAACTAGCATCACTATACCCTTCAAGTACAGCTGGATATCTCGAGTAGTATAGCCCATAATCTAGGGTATACTTTAAGTATTTTAACACCCTGGTTAATGTTTTCCAATGCTCATGGCTTGGATTGCTCATGAACATACTCAACATATTTACAGGATAGGCTAAGTTTGGACGTGTACAGTTTGTGATGTACATCAGACTGCCTATTATAAGTGAGTATTCCATCTAAGCCACTGGTTCTGCTTTATTAGCAACCATATTTATACCTCAATCAACGGACATTTTATACGGTAAACTATCAAAAGCATTGAATTTCTTGAGCACTTTCTCAACATAGTGGGTTGTGACAAGATAATTCCATTAGGAGTCCTGCTAATTTTCTCCCTAGGATCACATCAACAGTCTCCAAACCCTTCATGTCAAAGTTCCTCTTAAACATTCTTTTAGTGTCCATGATAGATTCATGTCTACTGCCCATGATTGATAAATCATTTACGTATAGACAAACTATGATAAATTCTTTTGATGTCCCTTTGACATAAACGCATTTCTAACACACGTTGATTTTAAATCCATTTGTCAACATCGTATTGTCAAATTTAAGATGTCATTATTTTGGTGCTTGTTTCAGTTCGTACAAGGATCTTATTAACTTGCACACTTTCTTTTCTTAACTGGCAAACAAACTCTTCAGGTTGTTCTATGTATATTTTCACATCTATTTCTCCATTCAGAAATGTCGTCTTGACATCCATCTGATGAATTTCAAGATTGTGCAAAGCAGCAATCACGAGAAGCACCCGAAGAGATGCAATCCTCGTTACTGGAGAATATGTGTCAAAGAAATCATACCCTCCTTGTACTTAGCAATATTTCCTGCTTTATACATCTTCTTTAGGACCCACTTATATCGTAAAGTTTTATGTCCAGAAAGGAGTTTAACCAAATCCCACGTATGTTTTTGCAGAATGGACTTGATTTCCTGTTGATATCTTCTTGCCAGAGAGCATTTGGACTACTTAAAACCTCTTTAATCGAGTTCGGCTCACCATCTAATATAAATGTTATGAAGTCAGGTCCAAAAGATTTATCTATCTTAGACCTCTTACTTCATCTTAGTTCTTCACCATTTGGTGTTGGACTAACTGTCCTACCAAGTGTGATCGTAGGTGTTGTACCAGGTGTTGTTCCAGATGTTATAACACTTGAAGTAACACCTCCAGCAACATCTGCAGTCACATCTGCAACTGTTCCAGATGTTATTCTATCTGTAGTAACATCTGCAATAACATTTGAATACATCCGTTTCTTTACATCTATCCTTTATTTATAAGGATAAATATTCTCAAAGAATATATCATTCCTTGATTCAATTATGGTACCCATTGTCATTTTCGTATTTTCTGACTTATGTACCACAACACAGTATGCACTATTGTTAAGTGCATAACTTATAAACACACAATCGACCATTTTAGGACCGATTTTAACTTGTTTTGGTTTAGGTATTGCAAACTTAGCCAAACACCACCACACTTTAAGGTATTTATAAGAAGGCTATTGGATTTTACACAATTTGTTTGTGGAGTCTTATATTTCCCTTTATGTGGTTTTTATTCAATATGTGGTTAGATGTTAAAATAGCTTCCCTCACATATTCTAAGTTACTTTGTTCAACTCCTGGATTACCCCAACTTACATCGCTCATGGTTGTTACTTCAAAGATTAGATTGTTGTTTTTTGTTCTTGTTCAATTAGAACCTTGTTCCAACAATACCGCCTCGTTCCAAAAATTTTGTTAGAACCTTTTTCCAGTGAATGTGGCCTTAGAAGTTGTCACACCTTCGACAACATTTCGGACACCTTACTTGGATCTCAAACTACCTTTGGTGTTACAACACCCTTGATATCACCTCAAACCTCACTTGGTACTGTTTGTCTCTAGTGTTACAATACTTTTGGCAAAACCTCTTGCAACTCGTGCTCAAGATCTCTTTTGGTGTTAGAACACCTCGTGCAACCCTTCTCGAATCGTGGTTCGATGTTTGTCTTTGGTGTTACAACACCTTATGATACACCTTCTATAACACTTAAATTTGCAACTGAAGCTCGAAATTCAAAAAGTGAGATAGAAATTGTGATCATACTCCCCACAGTCACTGAATCCGTTAGAATTCTAATAAAGTTTTCTTTAGTCTCTAACGAGACTTTCTTGGATTTAGATCTAGACCTTCAATTGTTTTCTTCTATTATCAATCGAACAATCAGGCCACTAATCCAATTTCCTTCAAGTTGTGCATTTAGGAATTTATGAAAATTTTCCAACCTGGTAACAACATCTAAACGATGCAAACCATTTGAAAATTTTCATTTAAACACCATCATTTCAGCACAATTATCATACATGATCAGTTGAAACATTTAAACCAGTTTCAACATATTTTTGGATTTTTGGAAAAATCCATTTGACAATCTAAAACTTAGAAATAACAAACTTTTTGGGAAAAATACATCCTCATTTCGTATTTTTTTCCAAAACCATGAACCTTTTGGAAAAACCATCCTACCGTTAAGGACATAGTCGCGGCATAGGAAATCATCATCCTAGCCCCATGATTCAAACCCAACATGTTTTCAGCAACAAATACAATTCCAGCAACCACTGGAAGTTCTTCTGTCAGGTTCATCTCCAAGCTAAGGTTCTGTTTCTCCTCGCCATTATAAAGGAATAATATTTGTCTTGCGATTGTTGATTAGAAAGGTGTTACAACGGGAAGCCTTCAACAATGGCTTTTACAAAATAGAATAGAAAAGAACAGGAAAATAGAATATATCTATTACATCTTGTCAGGACTAAAGCCAAGTCGAGATTGAACTCTTTCCGTAAGACAAATACTTCTCGGCTAGTGCTCACAGTATGAAGTAATGTCCCCAAAGATAAAATGGCTTTACCTCTTTTGTGCAGTAGCACCACTGACACAAAGCACCTTTTGAAGTTGAAGAAGTGATAACTAATTGCTGGACTCAAATGTAGAGTTAGGTGTTCTTCGAAATATTATAACAATTTTAACAACACTTTTGAAATATGCAGAGAAGTATATAAATTTTCAGTTTATCTTCTGCAATGGAAATCCAAACTATTTATAGGCAACAAAATCCAACCTGCAGGGAATAAATTCAGGTGAGTAGTTGATCGTGAAAATCTTTTCACTATACTGCTAGTCTACAGTGTAGCTAGTAGATAATGACGAGCAAAGTCATATTCCTCAGGGATTGAATATGAAACACTTAGGCTATAGTAAATATCGTATTCCAATTTTATTCAAGCAGTCGAAAATCACAATTTATCTATCTAAACTAAACCCTAAATTATCAAGTAAAAATATTTATAATTAAATTAGTAAAAACCCGAACTCCACATATCTGTTAGATAAATGTTTTTATCAAGATTTTGATGATTTTGTTTTAATAAGATTTTATACCAAAACAATGTTTTTATATGTTGTCCAAATACTCCTAAATGATTTAAAATGTTTTTACTAATTTTTGGAGTATTTCTTAGAGTTTTTAATTTGATAAAAATTGGACAACACTTTTGATGGTTTTGTTTAAATTGGTTTTTACACCAAAACTATGTTTATAAATGTTGTCTAAATACTCCCAAATGATTTAAAATGTTTTTACTAATTTTTTGGAGTATTTCTTGAAGTTTATTTTTGAAAAAAATCGGACAACATTTCAAATGGGAGGTCGACCGGTCGCCCAAATGGTCGACCTGTACCTGAAGATAAGAAAACACGAAACAGAACTTACGGACTTGAAAAAATGGAGCACTCAAATTGTAATATTCATTATTGAGTTGTAATCTTGATTTTTGTCATCATTCAAACACAAGACATCCTTGTGAGTATTCTTGTGGAAAGAATACACTTGGGTGATTTAGGTGATAGGTGTTTCAAGAGTGTGATGCTCTTGAGGTGTTGAAGAATTTGGTATTCTTCAAGATTGAAGATTGTGGTGATCTTCAAAGGTGCCGTTGAAGGAAGATTGTGGTAATCTTCAAAGGGAGATTGTGGTAATCTCCATAGGTGGTGTTGAAGAAGAGTGTGGTGCTCTTCAAAGTGTTGTAAGTTGAATTTGTATTCATTGTGGTAATTAATAAAATTCTTTTTCTTTTTGAAATCCATCCCGGAGATACTGGGGTGGTAGAGGATTAGGCCCTAGGTGGGTTGAACCTCTTTAAATCGACGCGTGTTGTTTACTTCCCGCACCTTTATTATTGTCTTTGAGCATTCGGTTTGAAAAAGAGGGTAAAATCGAAAAGATGGAGATAATCTATTCACCCCCCCTCTAGATTATCGTAGCCGCTTGGACTTACAAGTGGTATCAAAGCCAAACTCTTTGGCAAGCTCGTTTCACATCGCGAGTGAAGAGAAACGATCGTCGGCTACGAACGAAGCTCAACTTTCCGGCACCTCCACCACCAAGCCACCTCGGTTTAATTCCCAAAAATTTATATTTTGGAAAGAAAGAATGGAATGCTATTTACAAGGTTGCGGGTTCGATATTTGGAACACCGTCATCAATGGAGAATCCATTCCGATGAAAGATACACCACACACCTCAAAAGGCTTCAAAAAGCTCAATGATGAAGAGAAGAAAATCATCTCCTTAAATGGTAAAGCTCTTAATATTTTACATTGTTCACTTACCACTTTGGAATTTGATCATGTTGTAGGTATTCGATCGACACATGAAGTATGGCAAAAATTAGAAGCCATCTATGGAGTATTTGCAAATGAAAGGAGTCAAACAAAAGCATCTACTTCTCAAAGGGATACAAGTTCAAATCTAAGGAACAAGCCTCTTACAACTTCCAATTACGAAGAAGTTGAATATTGTTTTATGGGTATCGAAGAAGAAAACGAGGTATGTCTTAAACCCTCTACTTCCTATGATATTGTCATTCAAAATGATTATAATGATTTACAAAATGATTTTGATGAATTACAAAATGAATTCCAAGACTTACTTATTAAATACAAAAATTTGAAAAAGGAATTCATCGTTTTGAAAAATGATAAGGATGGTTTATTTACTTCCTATGAATCACTATCATGTGCTCACACCACCACACTTGATAAAGTGAGAAATCTTGAGAAAGAAAATAGTACTCTTGTTGAGAATATTGATTGCATGAAAAAGGATATATCAAAATCCAAGTTGAGTACCGATAAAATGACCGATATTATTGATGTTCATAGTTATGATAATTTGAAACAAGAACTTGATCATAAGCCTAGTGTTGTTAAAACTGCTATAAAACTGCTTGTGTCTTTTTACTTTTCAGCATACTTTATTTCTTGCATTTATTTTATATATGTTGATAAGTTAAACTTGCTTAGTTTGCCGATAATAACCATTGCAAAAACAATTGTTGGAAAACGTGCTTAAAACCATAAGGGTGAAAAGTCTTCCGCTGACAAAACCAAATCAACTGAATTTCTAAGTGTTAGTAAAAACAAATAAGTTATAACTATCAACAAATTTCGGTTGAGTCTGTTGAGTGGGTAACTTTGTTATGTAATCCAACCTAGCTGTCCCTTAAGGACTTAGCTGATTTCAATTAACTTTGAATATATTTTAAAGGACTAAAATGGAAAAGTTGGTAAGTTTTATTCAAACCCCCTTGTAAACCTGACACATGACCCCTGACCTACAAGAGGTATCAAAGCGGTTGGATATTATTGATGTTGAGAATATTGATTGCATGAAAAAGGATATATCAAAATCCAACTTGAGTACCGATAAAATGACCGATATTATTGATGTTCATAGTTGTGATAATTTGAAACAAGGACTTGATCATAAGCCTAGTGTTGTTAATTATGTGGAAAGAAATCAAGTCCCTATGCATGTTGGCCATTATGCTCCCAAAATTACTACTTGTTTTTATTGTGGTAAAACGGGTCACTCGGTTAATACTTGTCGGGCTAGAAATAGCTCTAATTATTATTGGAGACCTAAAAGTCTCAAAGCTAATTCAAAAGGACCCAAATACTTGAGGGTACCACAAAACAATGTCATATTAGGTACCCGGCGGAATAATAATCGAGGAAAATACATACCGCCAAGAAGACATCAAATGACCATCTCATTTGATCAAAGAAGAAGACACCACAAAAATGAATTTCCAAGAAGGAAATATTATCAACAAAGGAAATGATATAATCCTTGGAGATGGAGTAATCGGAGAATCCACCATCAACATGAAGATTTTCAAAGGGGAAGATATCATCAACAATGGGAACGACACAACCCATGGAAATGGCGTAATTGGTAACCCGTATCTCCCTATTTAAATATGCATTTTATTTTGTTATTATGCATGTTTTTATTTGTGTCTTAATTGCAAATGAGTTTTCAAGTATTTATTTTTTAATTAAGGTCTTCAATATTTATTTGTGCTTTTAAAATATTTTTGAAAAAGAAGACCTTATATGATGTTTTTTTAAAAACTCTTGTGCATTCTTTTTAGACTAAAATGTGTTATCATCTCTTATGGATTTATATAGCATAAGCATACTTGTGATATACCTTATTGCTTTAGCCTACACCTCCGTTACTATGTTTTGTGCTAGTCTTGTTTTAAGAATTGTGTAGGATTCATGTATCCTCACCAATGACTATTTATGTCATAATGTGTTAAGAGGACCATAAACTATCGAGGTACGCTTCTCATCGGTATTCATCTTATAGACTCGATGTTATGTTTGCCATATGCCTATGTGCTTGATTTTCAAGATATTTCATAGTATTTCACATAAGTGCCATTAAGAGGATGTTTTGATTTTTGAAAGGCATTATTTGACTTAGCTTGTTTTATCCGAGATTAGTAAGGGATTATATTTTATTTTGATAAGACATTTGATTTTTATCCCTCTCTTAGTTATGCATTTAATTGCTCATATAAATGTCATTATTCTTGGTTGCTTTGTCAAAGCTTTTGATCATATGCTTCTTATAAATGAGGTCTCAACTATATGCTCTCGGATTTTCAAAATTCAAAAGAGGCCTTATATAGCTTTCTATAAGCATATTTGAACTTGCATGTTTTTATTGAACTCTTGATGATTGTTCCTAAAGCATAGTATGTGTTACTTATTATTGTGTCTCTATTATTCGATATTACTATGCTCTTGTGCAAGATATCTTGTTAAGATTTTGCAGAAATTATTTTTGGTATTTCGGGTCAAGCTTGAGGCAAGGTGAGTAGCTCGAAGGTATTGTCAAGAAGAAGGTATTTATTTTGATGATACATTTGCACCCGTAGCACATTTATTAGCAATTCGCATGTTTACTTGCCTATTCTTGTTTTAAAAATTTCAAGCTTTACCAAATGGATGTAAAATCCGCTTTCTTAAATGGTATTATTCAAGAAGAAGTCTATGTAAAACAACCTCCGGGGTTTGAAATTTTTTCTAGGCCTAATGATGTTTATAGACTTAAAAAGGCCTTGTATGGTTTGAAACAAGCACCCCGTGCATGGTATGATAGACTTAGCTCTTTTCTTTTGCAAAATGGTTTTACAAGAGGTAAAGTTGACACTACTCTCTTTGTTTTTGAAAAAGGGCAAGATTGCTTATTAGTGCAAATTTATGTTGATGATATTATTTTTGGTGCTACTAATGAATCCTTGTGCAAGAAATTTTCTAAGTTAATGCAAGGTGAATTTGAAATGAGCATGATGGGGGAGCTCAACTTCTTCCTTGGACTTCAAATTAAGCAATGCCAAGAAAGAATTTATATTTCTCAATCAAAATATACAAAGGAACTTTTGAAGAAATTTGGCATTGAAGAAGGAAGAACCGTCTCTACCCCAATGGCAACAAACGTCAAGATTGACAAAGATGAAAAAGGCAAGTCGGTTGATGAATCCAAATATAGAGGTATGATTGGTAGTTTACTTTACCGCTAGTACACCGGACATTCTTCATGCCGTATGCCTATGCGCTCGTTTTCAAAGCAATCCCAAAGAATCTCATTTAAGTTCCGTTAAATGAAATTTTCAAATGTTTGAAAGGCACTTCTTCTTATGACTTGTGTATCCAAAGTTCTTAAACGTTTACATTTTTCGGGATAACAAGTCCGGTGAAAATAATTTTTCAAATATGGTTTGTTATAATCAAACTAAACATATTGAGATTCTACGTTCGTTTTAAAAAGGGATTGCGTTTCTTAAACGTAAAATTGAGATGTGTTTAATTCCGTCTCAAAGTTAACTCGCGGACATTTGTTCATTTACCGCCGAGTCTTTTGCCTCATTTCGAGCTTGATTATGACATAATGTATATTGAATGAGGTCTATGTTTGCATTTTGCACGTTTTTAAAACTTAGGGGCGAAAAATCGGATTTTTGGTTCAAACTTCGAATTTTGGAAAACAGGATGAATCACTGGGCTGACTGGGGCAAGGCCGACCGGTCGCCCATGCCATCGACCGGTCGCCCATGACCCCAACCGGTCGCCCAGACCATTTTCAGCAATAAAATTGCTTCTGTCCTTCATTTCGTTATTTTTGTTATTTTCTTCCAAAATCGAACCCCTTTGCAAATTTCACACACAATTCACCCAAAATGATTTCTTTCTTGTATATTCTATATTTTTGGGTTTATAGTACGAGTATATCATCCGTATTACTCGACTTCTCCGATTGATTGGTAAGTTTAATTCCTCCTTAATCTCAATTGGGTTGAACCCTTGAGAATGTGCTTGTATCTTGATATATTGTTGAAATTCTTGTATTAATATATTGTTTATGATGATTGATGATGAATGTATAATGTTGTATTGCAATTAGTGATGAAAATTTTTGGCTTAAACGAATCGCAAATGCGTTATATTCTTCTAGTTTTATTCGACGCACGCCAAGTGTTCGACGAAATGTTTCAATGAAAAATTCATCACCTACATGATTCTCTCGATTTGAAAAGTCTTATAAGTTTATAGAGATCATGTTTTATCAATCAAATGAGCTTTTGCAAGTAAATTGATCAACTTTTCCCTTTTATTTGGAATTTAAGCTTCAATTTTCAATAAGCTCGATAAATCGATAAATTTGCGCACTTTGATATGAATATATGATGTTTTTATCGTGCTAACATTCTTTTTGATGATTCCAAAGGGGAAGAAACGGGAAAAATGCTCATACGCTCAAAGAAGCGAAAATAAGCTTGCAAGAAAAGCTATAAGCTAGGGCTCTTGAAAGCCATAAGTTGTGAGCAATGCTTAGTCCATTTGATGTACTGTGGACTTTTATGCTTGACTAATGATGTTTTGTGACAGGGGGAGCTTATAAGCTCATGGAATTCAAGCTTAAGTTGTGAAAGCAAAGCTTTTAGCTTTTAGTTGTTGCTTGTATACTTGTTCTTTATATGCATGTTGATAGGGGGAGCTTGTGCAAAAATGATTTTGAAAAATCTTTGCTCCTATCCTTGTGTGCTTGTACTTATGATGTATCTTGTTTGTAATTGATTGTTGTTTTAAGACCGGAACATTTGTTTTGTTTTAAAATCGACCTTCTAAAATTGTTTTGGTTTGTAATCATCAAAAAGGGGGAGTTTGTTAGATAAATGTTTTTATCAAGATTTTGATGATTTTGTTTTAATAAGATTTTATACCAAAACAATGTTTTTATATGTTGTCCAAATACTCCTAAATGATTTAAAATGTTTTTACTAATTTTTGGAGTATTTCTTAGAGTTTTTAATTTGATAAAAATTGGACAACACTTTTGATGGTTTTGTTTAAATTGGTTTTTACACCAAAACTATGTTTATAAATGTTGTCTAAATACTCCCAAATGATTTAAAATGTTTTTACTAATTTTTTGAGTATTTCTTGAAGTTTATTTTTGAAAAAAATCGGACAACATTTCAAATGGGAGGTCGACTGTCGCCCAAATGGTCGACCATTGCACCAAGATAAGAAAACACGAAATGAACTTACGGACTTGAAAAAATGGAGCGGGGGACCGGTCCAGGGGAGGGCCGACCGTCGTCGCACCCCGGGGCGCGACGGTCGAACCCCCGCAACCCCTACCTGGATCGCACTATTTTTTTCAAACGGTCGAAATCTTCAACAGGGCAACCGGTCACCCTATGCTATTTTGTGACAGCAAAATTCCAACCGTTGCAATCTGTGACAACAAGATTTGCTTTTGATTTTTGTACAATATTTCTACATCTTTTGATCTTCTTTTTGTAGACAAAAGTGAAGATAGAGGAGCCTATGTTGGGAGCCTATGTTGGTGAAGCTTCCCTATAAATAGAGGATGAATTGAAGACACAAGATACAACAACACAAGCAAATACACAACAAGAAATCTGCAAATTTCCAAGCTTTCATATTCAACACTCTTGTTGTATTTATAGCCTAAGTATTTCACTTTCACATCTTGAGGTCTAGGCTTTATTTCTTGATTGCACCTGCACTCAAATTGTAATATTCATTATTGAGTTGTAATCTTGATTTTTGTCATCATTCAAACACAAGACATCCTTGTGAGTATTCTTGTGGAAAGAATACACTTGGGTGATTTAGGTGATAGGTGTTTCAAGAGTGTGGTGCTCTTGAGGTGTTGAAGAATTTGGTATTCTTCAAGATTGAAGATTGTGGTGATCTTCAAAGGTGCCGTTGAAGGAAGATTGTGGTAATCTTCAAAGGAGATTGTGGTAATCTCCATAGGTGGTGTTGAAGAAGAGTGTGGTGCTCTTCAAGTGGTTGTAAGTGAATTTGTATTAATTGTGGTAATTAATAAAATTCTTTTTCTTTTTGAAATCCATCCCGGAGATACTGGGGTGGTAGAGGATTAGGCCCTAGGTGGGTTGAACCTCTTTAAATCGACGCGTGTTGTTTACTTCCCGCACCTTTATTATTGTCTTTGAGCATTCGGTTTGAAAAAGAGGGTAAAATCGAAAAGATGGAGATAATCTATTCACCCCCTCTAGATTATCGTAGCCGCTTGGACTTACAAGTGGTATCAAAGCCAAACTCTTTGGCAAGCTCGTTTCACATCGCGAGTGAAGAGAAACGATCGTCGGCTACTTAACGAAGCTCAACTTTCCTAAGCACCTCCACCACCAAGCCACCTCGGTTTAATTCCCAAAAATTTATATTTTGGAAAGAAAGAATGGAATGCTATTTACAAGGTTGCGGGTTCGATATTTGGAACACCGTCATCAATGGAGAATCCATTCCGATGAAAGATACACCACACACCTCAAAAGGCTTCAAAAAGCTCAATGATGAAGAGAAGAAAATCATCTCCTTAAATGGTAAAGCTCTTAATATTTTACATTGTTCACTTACCATTTTGGAATTTGATCATGTTGTAGGTATTCGATCGGCACATGAAGTATGGCAAAAATTAGAAGCCATCTATGGAGTATTTGCAAATGAAAGGAGTCAAACAAAAGCATCTACTTCTCAAAGGGATACAAGTTCAAATCTAAGGAACAAGCCTCTTACAACTTCCAATTACGAAGAAGTTGAATATTGTTTTATGGGTATCGAAGAAGAAAACGAGGTATGTCTTAAACCCTCTACTTCCTATGATATTGTCATTCAAAATGATTATAATGATTTACAAAATGATTTTGATGAATTACAAAATGAATTCCAAGACTTACTTGTTAAATACAAAAATTTGAAAAAGGAATCTTGAGAAAGTGAGAAATCTTGAGAAAGAAAATAGTACTCTTGTTGAGAATATTGATTGCATGAAAAAGGATATATCAAAATCCAACTTGAGTACCGATAAAATGACCGATATTATTGATGTTCATAGTTGTGATAATTTGAAACAAGGACTTGATCATAAGCCTAGTGTTGTTAAAACTGCTATAAAACTGCTTGTGTCTTTTTACTTTTCATCATACTTTATTTCTTGCATTTATTTTATATCTGTTGATAAGTTAAACTTGCTTAGTTTGCCGATAATAACCATTGCAAAAACAATTGTTGGAAAACGTGCTTAAAACCATAAGGGTGAAAAGTATTTCGCTGACAAAACCAAATCAACTGAATTTCTAAGTGTTAGCTGAAAACAGCTAAGTTATACTATCAACAGCTCAGTTGAGTCTGTTGAGTGGGTAACTTTGTTATGTAATCCAACCTAGCTGTCCCTTAAGGACTTAGCTGATTTCAATTAACTTTGAATATATTTTAAAGGACTAAAATGGAAAAGTTGGTAAGTTTTATTCAAACCCCCTTGTAAACCTGACACATGACCCCTGACCTACAAGAGGTATCAAAGCGGTTGGTTATTGAGCCTTCTGCACTGGTTATTGAACTAGATATCATTCTTTTTCAAAGAATCAACACTTGAGTTTTTAAAGCTTTTATTTCAAAAAAAGGTTTTTATCATGGAAGCAAATCTAACTCACATTCCAATGTTCACTATGTAAGAATTTGATAATTGGAAAATACGTATGTAGGCTCATCTATCAGCCCTGAATGATGAAATGTGGCTAGTGATTGAGGATGGGCCAATATGAATCCTAAAGGTCAATACTATTGTAAGAAGGGCAGCTCCAGCTGAAGGAGAAGATGTTGCATTTACAGAGCCCAGACCTGCTATGGTGGAAAAACCACATTGTGAGTGGACGAACTATGATCGAAAGAGATACAACCTTGATAATGTTGCCAAGGATATACTTTATAAAACTCTTGATAAGGCCAAGTTTAATAAAGTTAAATCTTGTAAAACGGCCAAAGAGATTTGGGAAAAACTCACTTTGATTTGTGAAGGGTCTGATCAAATCAAAGAAAATAAATTAACTGTTGTTGTTCAAAAGTTTGAAAATTTTAAAATGATTGCAGGTGAAAGTCTGGATCAGCTGGATGCCAGATTCTTAGAGATCACTAATGAGCTCTCAGCTCGAGGGAAGGAATATACACAGAAGGAGATGTGTATGAAAATCATAAGGTCTCTCCCAGCTGAGTGGGAAATGAAGGTCATGGCCATGAGACATTCCATGGATCTCACCAGGACATCAAACTATGAGTTGTTCTCTGATCTTAAAGCATATAAGTTTGAGATGAGAAGGAAAGAACAAGAAGATATAGTTATACCAGAGACGCCTGCACTCATGGCTGGTGAAGCAAAGAGAGCTGAATCCAAGGAGACCATAGACTAAGAAGAGATTGCCCTGATGGTGAAAAGATTCAATAAGTTCTTCAACAAGAACTACAAAAGAAACAAGGGTGAATCATCAAGAAGACACTCAGCACTCTCCAAAGCAAGAGAGGACAAACCACCCAAGAGAGTCGAATATCAAAGAATTGAGTATCAGAGAGCTGATAACCGGAGAGCTGAAAGAGCTGACTTGTAGAGAGCTGAAAACCTGTGTTGGAACTGCAGGCAACTAGGACACTTTGTTATTGATTGTCCTTATCCCCCAGTCAACAAGTACAAAAATTTAGAGGAAAGAAAAGTCTTCAAGGAAAGAAGACAAGAAAAGAATAAATCCATGTTGGCTGCTGAGACTGCTAAAACAGCCAAGTGACCAGCAGACTCAGAAAGTATTGAAGATGACTACTCTAGTGATACAACGGAAGAGGCTTTGATATACCTCATGGCCAAAGAACGAGACTCTAAAGATCAAGAAGATGAGGTACACCCTAACTCATCTCATTCCGATTCAAGTGATAGTGATAGTGACACAAACACTTCATCGCCCACATATCTTTATGATTCTATTGGCAAAATGATGAAAGATTTTGAGCATATAAAAACCTCTCACACACTCCTAAATGAGGAAAACAGCCAGCTTATAATGATTCAAAAAGAAAGTGGTGACAAGATAGGCAATGGATTTAATTCATTTGTGCATGCCCAAGTGTTGGGAAATTTGTTCATTAGATTTTGATGAATGCCATGTAAAACTTAGACTAGAAAGTTGGCACCCCATTTTCCTTGTAATTTGCATTGTAATAGATAGGGCTGTACAAGCTGAGTCAAGTCAGCTATTCCTGGATATGCAAGAAGTCAACTGAAGGCTAAAATGAAGACTCACCGTGAAGCAAACAGTATGGCAAGAAAGGAGAAGTCAAGAACTCGATTTGAAGGAGTATCACCGATACTGTTGTGTGAAGTGTCGATCAAGTCAACTCAAGAAGCCAAGTCATGTTGAAGTGACGATGAGTCTTTCAATAATTGGAGCGACTCAAGTCACCTGGGAAAAAGGCAAAAGTCAAGACAATCGAAAGAATCCGTTGCCGTATGAAGAATATTACCTAAACAAGTAATACTTCCATGCTGCCATGTCTTAAAGTGCTCAGTCCCAGAAGCGTGCAAAAGGAATAAACCAATGGGAAGCACTGCACCTTGTGTCAGAACCTGGAAGGCTGCAAGACATTTAATCCGAGGAAATGTCAACATCAAGGACTGCAACAAGACAAGCCAACGAACACAAGTGACTTTTAAAAATCAGCCTATCTCTTCGACGGGCAGATTTTTGAAAGTTCACTATAAAAGGCTGAGGAATCACTTTGAGAGAAGGTTACCTGAACCACGAACATTCAAGCTATTATTTGAGTTGTAACCTACAAAAATATTCTCAAGTTATTCAAGCAAATCCTCAAGCCTAAACTTCGAAGGAAATCGATCCAACACCAAGCTGTGAAGGAAAGACAACTTCATACTGTTGAAGAGGAAACTTTTGAAGAATCAAAAGGGGTCTACATTCCATGGAGGATTGTAGAAAGGTTCAAGGTCGAACCAGTCTCAAGTTATTGGAGGGCTTCGTGATCAAAACCAAGAAGCTTGAGCAAGTGAGCTGAAGTAGCAAGGCAGCCACCCTGTGAAGAAGCTGAGTCGGATGAGAAGCCAGCTCTGTGATCAAGGCATCTCCAGACTGAGTCCCAAAGGATCAAGTCAGTTGTGTGATCTAGACTTGTATCTGGACTGATAACCACTTTGTACTCTGATCAATACTTAGTGGATTCCTCCAGGAGTTGGAGAAGAGAGGAGTAGAAGAATTACCCCATCTTCGAACCTCTATAAAACTTGTGTCATTTACATTTCAGCATTTTATTTCTGCATATTACTTTATATCTGCTGATAATTTACATTCCAACTGATAATTAACAAAGTGCTAAATTCAAGTGTTAAAACAAACTTAAACCAAATTCAAGGGTGTTAAGTCTTCCGCTGAAAATCTCATCACAGCCAAGTTAAGGTTTAGACTAAACAACTGAGTTATTCTATCAACAGCTCAATTGAGTCTGTTGAGTGGCTAACTCTGCTGGTTAACTAACTTAGTTGTCCCTCAAGGACTTAGCTGTGTATTTAACTCTGTATTATTTTAAAAGGACTAAAATCGAAAAGTTGGTAAGGTTTATTCAATCCCCCCCTCCCTTCTAAACCTTACTCACACCCCTTGGGACCTACAAGTGGTATCAGAGCGGTTGGTTCATTGAGCCTTCCGCACTGGTTACTAAACTAGATCTCCAATCTTTCAAAGAAGTTTTTAACACTTGTTCTTTCAAAAGCCATTTTTAAAACAACAAAGTTATTATCATGGAAGCAAATTTGACACGCATTCCTATGTTCACCATTGAAGAATTTGATGACTAGAAAATACGTATGCAGGCTCATCTATCAGCTTTACATGATGAGATTTTGGATAGTGATAGAGGATGGGCCACTGCAAATAATGAAAGTGAACACAGCTGCAAGGAGAGTTGTTGCGGCTGAGGAAGAGAGGCTGCTCCTCCCAGACCAGCTATGATTGAAAAGCCAAGAGCAGAGTGGACAAATGATGATAGAAAAAGATACAACCTTGACAATATGGCCAAGGATATACTTTACAAGACTTTGGACAAAGCCATGTTCAACAAAGTCAAATCTTGCAAGACAGCCAAAGAAATGGGATAAATTAACCTTAATTTGTGAAGGATCTGAGCAAATTAAGGAAAACAAATTATCTATTGTTGTTCAAAAATTTGAAAACTTTGAAATGCTTGCAGGTGAAACGATGAACCAGCTGGATGCTAGATTCACTGAAATTACAAATTAGCTCTCAGCACTTGGGAAAGAATACACACAGAAGGAGATGTGTATGAAGATATTAAGGAGCCTCCCAACTGAGTGGGAAATGAAGACCATGGCTCTAAGGCACTCAATGGACCTATCAAAAACATCAAATCATGAACTATTCTCAGATCTCAAAGCTTATGAGTTTGAGATGAGAAGAAAGGATCAAGAGGAGATAGTTGTACCCAAAACAGCTGCACTCATAGTCAAGGAAGGGAAGAGAGCTGAGACCAAAGAAGTTATTGACCAGGAGGACATTGCCTTGATGGTTAAAAGATTCAACAAGTTCTTCAACAAGAACTACAAAAGAAACAAAGGTGAATCCTTCAGAAGACATTCAGCTCCCTCAAAGGCAAAAGAGTTATTATCAACACACATATGCACCCAAGCACTACACTCAGAAATATCACAATTACCCAAGGAAGGCAATTGCTAAAACACACACAATGGCATACAGACAAAAGAGACAGCTGTATGAACCTAAAACCCCCAAGCAATTTGCCAAAGTGGATTATGATTATGGCACAGATAGATGGCAACCTCTTAGAGTCAAATCATTTGGCTATAGGTTGGTTGGTTCATCTTACAGTACTAACCCCTCAGGACCCAGGCAAGTATGGGTACCTAAAACTAATTTCCTTGATTGCAGGTTCAAGGAACAGCTGAGTGCCAAGGAACCTGGTACATGGATAGTGGCTGTTCCAGACACATGATAGGAAACAAGAAAAATATGTCAAAGTTCAAGGAGATTAGAGGTGCAAAAGTCATATTTGGAGGAAATGAAGCTCCAGGGGAAATTAAAGGCACTGGATCCATCAGGAAAAATGGATTAGAAATCACAGATGTTGCATACATTGAAGGCCTCAACTTCAACTTGTTAAGCATCAGCCAACTCTATATGCCAAATCAAATACACTAAATCAAATGAAGTAGTGTTGCAAGGATCCAGACAAAAGAACATGTATGTGGTAGATTGGTCAACTGCCACACCAAGCACTTCTCTGCTAGCAAAGAGTACATCCGAATCAAGTTGGCTGTGGCACAAGAAGCTGAGTCACCTGAATTTCAAGACAATTAACAAGCTTGCAAGAAGTAATCTTGTAGAAGGATTACCAGACTCAGTGTACAAGAAAGAAAGTGTTTGCGATGCATGCCAGACGGGAAAGCAGATCAAATCATCATTCAAAGAAAAGTCAAGTCCATCTTCAACAAGAATATTGCATCTGTTGCATATGGATCTATTTGGTCCAGTTGAGCCAGCCAGCATAAGTGGAAAGAAATACACTCTAGTAGTGGTGGATGATTATTCAAGATATACATGGACAATCTTCATGTGTAAAAAGAAGGAAACTTTGCAGAAGTTACCACAGCTGATGAAAAGAGTTCAAAATGAGAAGAGTCAAACTATTATAAAGATAAGATCTGATAGAGGAACTGAGTTTGTCAATGGAATAATAACTCAGTATTGTGTTGAAAATGGTATTGCTCATGAATTATCTGCAGCAAGGACTCCACAACAGAATGGAGTTGCGAGAAGAAGAATAGAACTCTCAAGGAAGCAAAGAGACCATGTTAGCCAAGCAGGTCGCTAAAAGATTTTGGGTCAAGCAATAAACACCGCATGCTATACTCAAAATAGATGCATGATAAATAGACAAACCGACAAAGACTCCTATGAGATTTGGACAAGGAGAAAGCCAAATGTTGCATATTTTAAAATATTTGGATGTGAATGCTTCATCCACAACAATGGCAAGGATAATCTAAAGGCTTTTGATGCTAAAGCTGATGAAGGTATTTTCTTGGGATACTCAGCTGAAAGCAAAGCCTATAGAGTGCTGAACAAAAGGACTATGGTCACAGAAGAGTCTATCCATGTGATTTTTGATGAACCTAATGTAAATGGAGAAGACTTTGAGGAGTTAGTTGATAAGCTGAATCAGCCAACTGTGCAGAAGAGTCCCTATGTTGAAGCTGAAGCTGGAGTGATCAATCAAGGTAAAGATGAGATAGTTGAATCTCAAAGACAGCTGGAAAATCTGCAGCTAAGTGATGACGAGAGAGCTGCTCAAGATAACACAGCTGCAAGACGACTAAACCCAGCTGACTTACTCCAACCTGATATGAGATGGCTGAAAGACCATCCACCAGAGCTAGTCATTGGAGATGTAAGAGATGGTGTAAGAACCAGATCCAGAGCTCAACAAGAAGCAACGTTCACTTGTTTTATCTCCCAAATAGAACCTAAAGATGTGACTCAAGTATTGGATGACACACATTGGATTCAGGACATGCAAGAAGAGCTGAATCAGTTTGAAAGAAACAAAGTATGGGAATTGGTTCAAAGACCAACCCATCAAAATGTTATTGGCACAAAATGGGTTTTCAGAAACAAGATGAATGAAGAAGGTTCTGTGGCAAGAAACAAAGCAAGATTGGTAGCCAAAGGGTATTGCCAAGAAGAAGGTATAGATTTTGATGAAACATTTGCTCCTGTTGCTAGATTAGAAGCAATAAGGATGTTTCTTGCCTATGTTGCACACAAGAACTTCATTATATATCAAATCAATGTGAAAAGTGCATTCTTGAATGGATTATTGGAAGAATAAGTCTATGTTGAACAACCTCCAGGATTTGAGCAGAAGACTCTTGGAGATAAAGTGTACAAGCTCAAGAAAGCTCTATACGGATTGAAACAAGCACCTAGAGCATGGTATGATACATTATCTCAATTCCTAATAGATAATGGATTCACCAGAGGCAAAATGGACATAACACTCTTCAGAATTCAAGATGGAGATAGTATACTGCTTGTTCAAATATATGTGGATGACATTATTTTTTGATCCACAAACAAAGAGTTGTGTGATAAATTCTCAAACCTCATGCAAGGGAAATTTGAAATGAGCATGATGGGAGAGTTGACATTCTTTCTAGGACTTCAAGTTAAACAGCTGAAGGATGGAACCTTCATAAGCCAAACAAAGTACACCAGAGATTTAATGAAGAAATTTGGTATGGAAGAGAAGTCTTCTGTGAAAATACCAATGAATACATCAGTCAAGATGAATATGGATGCAGATGGCAAGCCTGTGGATCAAACAAGATACAGAGCACTTATTGGATCATTGCTCTATTTAACAGCAAGCAAGCGAGCGGACATCACATTTGTTGTAGGTGTATGTGCAAGATTTCAATCTGCACCAAAAGAAAGCCATATGATCAAAGGCTAAGAGAATCCTAAGATATTTGAAGGGATGCCGGAAAGTCGGCTTATGGTATCCAAAGGAAGGTGGATTCAAGCTTATTGGTTACTCGGACTCGACTATCTTTGGATGTAGAGCCGACAGAAGAGCACTTCGTGCACATGTCAAATGCTTGGAAACGGATTGATTTCTGGTTTAGCAAGAAGCAAAACTCAATAGCCACATCCACAAAGCCGAGTACATAGATGCGGCAAACAAGTGCCCAAGTCTTATGGATGAGACAACAAATGAGATTATGATGTTGAATAAAAAGAGATTCCAATTATGTATGATAACACAAGTGCTATTGCAATCACTCAAAATCCTGTGTTGCATTCAAGAACAAAGCACATTGATGTCAGATATCATTTCATAAGAGATCATGTTGAAAAGAAAGACATCATCTTGGAATACATATCAACTGATAAACAGTTAGCTGACATATTCACAAAGCCATTGTGTGAATCAAGATTTGAAGAGCTTAAGCATGAGCTAAGGCTAATTGAACTGAGTTAACACTCAGAAGACTCAAGGAGAAGAGATGGAGTGTGAAAAGGTGAAAATAGAGCAGAGCGTATGAATCAGCTAAGTGAATCAGCTATGTCGGAAGGTCAGCTGTATCGAGTTAGCTGACAGCTGAGTCACTATGTAAAAAGAGAGAAGAAGAATTGAACCAGCTAAGGAGTAAGCTGAGTCATTTATGAGCTAAGTGACAAAAACGCAGTCATTTTTAATAAGCGGGAATGTTTTAAGGATGACGTCAGCATAATAATGACAGTGCGATCAAAAAACGCCGACAAAGCATATGATTGGATATAAATGTTGTCGCATTAAATGCGAGCAATTAAATGCTAATCGGCGTGCTAAAATTGAGTCGTTGATCTCGATCAAATTTAAAAAAAAAAACCGTATGCACGTCCTTTCATAACCCATACATATACCATTTTGTTCAGCTTCTCTCTCACACTACACTAAAACTGTTCATCTCTCCAAAAGCAAAGACTGTATTTTTCTTTCGAAACCCTATCAATCTTCAAAGCAAGTTTCTCAAAAATCGTTCGGTAAAAATCACTGAAATGGCAACTACTTATGATTTCACTAAGTTGGGAAAGCAAATCCACACTGGTTCAACCGTGGATTTCGAAGGGATGATCAAATAGGGGTCTGATGAAACCCTTGTGAAGAAGATAGCTGAGAAAGTAGAGAAATCTGGACTGAAACCCTTTCTCACTATGGAGTTTCAGATGACGTATGTGGAAGAGGTCGCACAGTTTTCTACGTGAACGCTGAAGTTCACGATGAAGGCATCAAGTCTTCTGTTCATGGGAAGGAATTTACAATCACTGCCAAGGATTTAGCAGAGCACTGTTTGATACCGGCGGAAGGAGTGTCGGAGATCTATGAGGCCGATGTAAACCTGGTTGCTGCATGGAAGGAAGTGGTCAAACCTGACTGTGCTGCGAAGGTTGTCTACACAGCAGACAAGAAGCTGCTAAAGGAAGATTACCATAAGCTGTTGGACATTGTTGTCAAGTGTGTAGACATAAAGTTTGCAAGCTTTAATCACCTGTCCAAAACTAAGTTGATCGTGATGGCTGCGATCATGGAGGAGAAGAAGATAAACTGGGCTGAGTTTGTATACAGCAGACTGCCAAAATGTTGGAAATAAGTCTTTCAGGGAAGATGGGTTATTCGGAGGATCCTTGGGGTATGGCCTTGTGATTGGCCGGTTGATGGAGGTGAAAGGAGTTCCACTCCGACATGGAAAGGCGTTCCATGTCAATAAGAAAATGTTCCGATTAAATCTTTCCGGAGCTCAGAAGAGAGCTTACACCAAGAGAGCGGATACAAGTGAGGGAAATCAGTTGACCCATAAGAAACAGTTGTCTCCTCCTCTCCAAAGAAGAAAGTTGCTCCTGCAGCTGCAAAGAAGAAGACTGCCCCTGCGAAAAAGAAAACAACTGCACCTGTCCCTGCAGTCGAGTCACCTGCCCCTGCAGCCGTGTCTCCTGCCCCTACAGCCACAGCTGAGAAGGAACCTCAAATACCTTTTCCAGTTGTCAAAAAGAAGAGGACTGACAAGCCAAGAAAGCCAGCTCCTCAGAAAAAGAAAGTAGCACCGGCCCCTACCGCCCAGGACTCTGAGGAAACTGTATCCGAACCAGAAATTCCTCTGGTGAGGACCAAAAGAAGAAGACTCTTCAAGCGTTCAGAGCTTGAGAAAACAACAGTCTCCCTCTCACCGAACAGATCGTTGAAATAGCCGGAGAAGTAGAGTCTCCGAGATTATTGATGAAACAACCAAGTCTCATCGAGGCCGATCAGCAGAGGCAAGTCGAAGACCACCAGTGGACGTAACAAGTGAGGAGCAAATAATGCTGAGACAACTAAGTCTCCTGTCGACAGATCGTGTCTCCGCTGCGACAGACACGCCGCCGAGGGTGAAGAGCAAAATCTCTACTACCCTCCATTCCCGAGAAAGAAGTACAACAGAAGATGATGATGATGATGTGATCATGCTATCTCCACCATATCCAGATATCCAAAATTGTCTGCAAGAATGGAGGAAGTGGAAGGCCGAGTCGTTCAAGGAACGATTCAAAGACCTGAATTTATTGAATAAGAGGAAGAACTGATGAATTTACTCGGATTGACCACAGTGGTCCAGGCACTGGATGAAGAGAACTGCATAGATATCTTGAATATCTTCAAAGAAAAGGAGAAGGAGAGGTTGGCAGAAGAAGCTGAAGCTCTTGAGAAGGCCAACATCTGTCCCTTCACTGGAACCACTGATCATTCCCACCCTCACTTCGATGCCTTTTCAAGAAGTGATAAAGATTTGGATCCTGCTGCTGATACAGAAAAATTGGAAATACAGCAAGCCATGCGGGAATCCAGAATGATGCATGAGCAGCAGCTGATGGAAGGACCTGGAGAGTCTTCCAAATCTCAACTGGAGATCGATCCATTGGGAGTGGTACAGCAGATTGCCATTGTTATTGCTGCAACCACTTCCCCAGCTCACTCAGAGGATGGATCTAGGGGACTTGGCGATGAAACTGTGAACTTGGGGACCCAAGTCGAGCCAACCCCTACTGAAGGTGTCTTACCACCCCCCCCACTTGAACACTCAAAGGACACAACCGGGAGTTTGGAGAAGAGTGACCCCAACCCAAGTCACTCAGCTGGTGTGCCAGCTGAGGGGGAAACTCCCTCCACTGTAGCTAGGTCGGAGGTTGCTGCAGATGACTCTACAACGAATCTAGGAGGCGAAGTGGAGAAGGAAAAACAAACAAACACAAAGAAGTTGTCATCGACGGCTCGGGACGCTTGAGACTGTCTCACCAAGTGAAGTGCCAACCGCTTCAGAAACTAAGGACGCTGCGATGCGATCGAGGCACGGGATGGATCTGCCCTGGGAGTTAACACTATAGGCAATGAAAGTGCAATCCACGGAGTTGAGGCTCCTGTGGATGCCAACGTCGAAGACCCCAAGACAAATTGAGTGCAGCGAAGGGAATGTCCAAGGCCTTGCTGCGATTGAGACTCGCGGAGGTATCAAGGCCAACCGGAGGTTGAGACTTCCCGGGTAAAGAGGCGAAGCGAGAACATCCCTCCCCGCTATCATCGATGCATCCGAGAAGGAGATAAGTGCACTTCATGATTCCCGGGATAACCCCGATGTAATCTTTCCGAATCGATGGTGAAGATGAAGCGAGTCATCCCCATTGCGAATCCAAAAGACTCAGCTGAGGATGTTCTCCCAAGCACGAGTAAGTCAGATCTCAAGGCTACTCGTCAAACATTCACTTTCGATGATGAGCCACCGCTTGAAATCTCATCATCTTCCGATGACACTACCGATACGGCCGAGAACGATAACTCAAATGGAAAAACCAAATGAGACCAACAAAGTCATTTGTTGAGACAATGAGCTCTCGGCACCGGGTCCATACCACAAAAGACCCCAGCTAAATCACGATCAACTGCGCAGGCTCCCAACACTGCAGCAGATTCGACTCAACCGGGCACATCACGTCCACAAGTCACAGTTGAACAGATTCCCTATGTCCGTGATGATGCGTTTGAACAAACATTCCCTTTCTCACTAGAGCTGCCTGATCTTGATGAAGAATCAGCTAGAGATCAACGACGTTTCCATAAACCTGATCCAGTCATTCCCACAGATACCACCGTCCCAGCAGATTTTGATTTTGATGCTGCTTGGCCGCCAGCTGAGACAGAGGTGATAGCTGAGGTTCGAGAAGTCTTCAAGGCAATATTTGCGGAGATAGAGAAGATGTAAAGGCACCAGGCCTCATTGGATATGCGGCTGGATAACAGAGATGCAAATCTTACAGCCGATCTGCGTGGAATAGTGGTCATAATCAGGGAATAGTGGCAACAGCAGCAGACAATGCGTGTGGAACAGGTTCGATACTTCAAAGCATTGTACAATAAGATGTTAATCTGGAGCGCTGATAATGCTGACATGAAGAAAATATTGATAGGATGCATGCCTCTCATACCACGGAAATGGAACTGCTGTGAGAATTTCATCGCAGAGAACTTCTGCGCATGGAGGAAAACATGAATGCAAAATTCAGCCTTCTTATAGCTGAAATGGAGTTGGTGACAGCCGAATCAAAAGCCACTCGCTCGAAATTTGAAAGCAAAGATACTCCGCAGCCAGAATCCAAGCGAGAACTTCGGTATCGGCCGCCTAGATTTCATGCTTGCTGGTATGTTCCCAGGGGTTCCTCTCTCCTTTGATGATGCCAAAAGGGGGAAGAGGAATACCTAAAGACGTTGAAAGGGTCCGCAGCTGAGAAGAAGGACGCATCTGTGAAGGAGAAGACAGCTGAAGAACAGAAGAAAGAAAAGGGAAAATTAGTTGAGGGGGAAGGTTCGAAAGACATGACTTTAATGGTTGCTAGAACCCCTCAACAAGGACTTGTCACAGCTGACATCATCAACAAACTCCCAGTGACTCTGCCGCTCCAACACTCTATTGTGCCCATGTCTGAAAAGAGGAAAATAGTAGAAGCAGAGATGACGGAGATTGAAAGAAAAATGATGCCCGTGCGATGGACATACTGAAACAGTACGGAGGCATTCCGGCAGGAAGAGACATAGATGCCATTTCAGATGTCGGAACCGAGCCTATATCTGTTGATTAATTCAAGACGCTCGCATCCAAGGGATACTTCGAGAACATGACCATGGCCCAAGCCTGGGACTTGTATTGGGAAAAAGGGCTCAAGCTGTGCGAAGAAGTTGAAAGGCAGCAGACTCCGAGCAGTCACTCTACTGGTCACTCTGCTGGTCACTCTACTGGGAAGAAGAAGGCCTCAGTACAATACACGCCCAGAGGAAGAGGAAGAAGCAGTGGAGGAAGAGGTTTCAAACCTAGACCTCTACCCAAAAACATCGAATATATAGATTCAGGAAAGAAAGGAGGGATCTATTGGGTTGGGTTTGACGAAGTAGCCAACATGCAAGTGGCCAGGAACAATGTTGAATATGTAAAGAGAATCGAAGAAGAAAATAGAAGACAAACTCAGCTGTGGGAAGAGAGACAAGAAAGGAAAAGAAAAGATGAAGCTGCCAGAAGAGCTTATGAGAAAAAGAAAGCAGCTGAAGAAGAAAAGAAGAGAGAGATTAGAAGACGACAGAGCTGAAGAGGAAAGAAGGAGGCAGTGAAGGCGATTAAGTGTTGCTGTCCATCCCTTCATGTATTTTACTATTGTAAATGCATATGTATGTAAGTCTTCTGTACATTGAATAAGAATCTAAAATTTCTATATTTTTGCATAGATATAGAATGCCATGTTTTCTTTGATACACCTTGTAAACAGTTGTGTAAAGGACAAGAATGTTATGATCAATAAAAAGATCGATTCTACGCATACATTCTCTGTTTCTACATTGTCTGTATGTATCTTTGCTATTTACATTTTGAATGTATGTTTTAAGTTTTAGCATCATCAAAAAGGGGGAAATTGTTGGGAAATTTGTTCATTAGATTTTGATGAATGACATGTAAAACTTAGACTAGAAAGTTGGCACCCCATTTTCCTTGTAATTTGCATTGTAATAGATAGGGTTGTACGAGCTGAGTCAAGTCAGCTATGCCTGGATATGCAATAAGTCAACTGAAGGCTAAAATGAAGACTCACATTGTGAAGCGGTGAGTATGGCAA
This sequence comes from Rehmannia glutinosa, assembly GCA_016081115.2. Taxonomy (NCBI): domain Eukaryota; kingdom Viridiplantae; phylum Streptophyta; class Magnoliopsida; order Lamiales; family Orobanchaceae; genus Rehmannia; species Rehmannia glutinosa. The sequence continues at coordinate 45,538,491 of CM071933.1, forward strand.
GAAGGAGAAGTCAAGAACTCGATTGAAGGAGTATCACCGAATCTGTTGTGTGAAGTGTCGATCAAGTCAACTCAAGAAGCCAAGTCAAGTTGAAGTGACAAATGAGTCTTTCAATAATTGGAGCGAGACTCAAGTCACCTGGGAAAAAAGCGCAAATCAAGTCAAGACAACCGAAAAGAATCCGTTCCACATAAGTCAAGAATATTACCTAAACAAGTAATACTTCCATGCTTTGCCATGTCTTAAAGTGCTCAGTCCCAAGCGTGCAAAAGGAATAAACCAATGGGAAGCACTGCACCTTGTGTCGAACACGGAAGGCCGCAAGACATTTAATCCTAGGAAATGTCAACATCAAGGATCGCAACAAGACGAGCCAACGAACACAAGTGACTTTTAAAAATCAGCTTATCTCTTCAACGGGCAGATTTTTGAAAGTTCACTATAAAAGGTTGAGGAATCACTTTGAGAGAAGGTTACCTGAACCACGAACATTCAAGCTATTATTCGAGTTTGTAACCTACAAAAATATTCTCAAGTTATTCAAGCAAATCCTCAAGCCTAAACTTCGAAGGAAATCGATCCAACACCAAGTGAAGGAAAGACAACTTCATCTTGTTGAAGAGGAAACTTTTGAAGAATCAAAAGGAGTCTACATTCCAAGGAGGATTGTATAAAGGTTCAAGGTCGAACCGTCTCAAGTTATTGGAGGGCTTCGTGATCAAATCCAAGAAGCTTGAGCAAGTGAGTCAAGTAGCAAGCAGCCACCCTGTGAAGAAGTTGAGTCGGACGAGAAGCCAACCGTGTGATCAAGGCATCTCGGGCATCGAGTCCCAAAGGATCAAGTCACCGTGTGATCAAGACTTGTATCCGGGATGAACCACTTTGTACTCGATCAATACTTAGTGGATTCCTCCGGGAGTTGGAGAAGAGAGGAGTAGAAGAATTACCCCATCTTGAACCTCTATAAAATTTGTGTCATTTACATTTCAAAGATTTTATTTACGCATATTACTTTATATCTGTGATAATTTGCATTCAACCGATAATTAACAAAGTGCTAAATTCAAGTGTTAAAACAAACTTAAACCAAATTCAAGGGTGTTAAGTCTTCCGCTGAAAATCTCATCACAACCAAGTTAAGGTTTAGACTAAACAGCTGAGTTATTCTATCAGTAGCTCAATTGAGTCTGTTGAGTGGCTAACTCTACTGGTTAACTGACTTAGTTGTCCCTCAAGGACTTAGCTGTGTATTTAACCCTGTATTATTTTAAAAGGACTAAAATCGAAAAGTTGGTAAGGTTTATTCAACCCCCTACCCCTTCTAAACCTTACTCACACCCCTTGGGACCTACACCAAGTCCCAAGAGTGGTTATGGAGAAAGGATCCTCAAGCAATGAGGGAGTTCAAAAATCCAAAGCACCATATGTTGCCAACACCCACCAAAAAACAATATGCACAGAAGTTCCACATATGCACCCAAGGCAAAAGAGATATATTCAGCACACATATGCACCCAAACACAAAACCCAATATGCACAGAAGTTCCACTATTAACCCAAGAAAGTAAATACACACAGACATATCGATAAAATAGTCAGTTGTATGATCCTAAAGCCCCCAAGCAATTTGCTGTGTGTATTATGATTATGGAACTGATAGGTGGCAACCTCTTAGAGTCAGATCATCTGGCTTCAGGTTGGTTGGAACACCTTATAGCACTAACCTCTCAGGACCCAAGCAAGTATGGGTACCTAAAAATCAATTTCCATGACTGCAGGTTCAAGGAACAGTTTAGTGCCAAGGAACCTGGTACATGGATAGTGGTTGTTCAACACATATGACAGGGAACAAAAAATATCTGTCAAAGTCAAAGGTGCTAAAGTCATATTTGGAGGAAATGAAGCTCCAGGGGAAATTAAAGGCACATGATCCATCAGGAAAAATGGACTAGAGATTACAGATGTCGCATATGTTGAATGCCTCAACTTCAATCCAACTCTGTGACAAAGGCTATAATTTTGGATTCAACATGGGTGTATGCCAAATCAAGGATGTTGAATCGAATGAGATTGTGCTTCAAGGATCAAGGAAGAAGAACATGTATGTAGTGGATTGGTCAATGGCTACACCAAGCAAATGTCTTCTAGCAAAGAGCACAGCCGAATCAAGTTGGTTGTGGCACAAGAAGCTGAGTCACCTGAATTTCAAAACAATCAACAAGCTTGCAAGAAGTCATCTTGTGGAAGGATTTCCTGACTCAGTACAGGAAGAAAAGCATTTGTGATGCATGACAGATGGAAAAGCAAATTATGTCAACTTTCAAGGATAAGCCAAGTCCTTCTTCAACCAGGTTATTGCATTTATTGCACATGGATTTATTTGGTCATGTTGAACCAAAGTATCGGTCAAAAAGAAATACACCTTAGTGGTGGTAGATGATTATTCAATATACACATTGACAATTTTTATGTGCAAAAAGAAGGAAACCTTGCAGAATTTACCTCAGCTGATGAGAAGAGTTCAAAATGAGAAGAGTCAAACCGTTATAAAGATAAGGTCTGACAGGGGAACTGAGTTTGTCAATGGGATTATAACATAGTATTGTATTGAGAAAGGTATTGCTCATGAGTTGTCAGCTGCAAGAACTCCACAGCAGAGTGGAGTAGCTGAAAGAAGGAACAAAACTCTCAAGAAAGCTGCGAGGCCCATGTTAGCTGAAGTTGGTTGCCTAAGAGATTTTGGGCTGAGGCCATTAATACTGCTTGCTACACTCAAAATAGGTGTATGATCAATAGGTAGTTCTCTAAAACTCCCTATGAAATTTGGACAGGGAGGAAGCAAAATGTTGGATATTTTCGAATCTTTGGATGTAAGTGTTTCATCCACAACAATGGCAAGGACAATTAAAAGTTTTTGATGTTAAGGCTGATGAAGGTATCTTTTTGGGATACTCGGCTGAGAGTAAAGCTTACAAAGTGTTGAACAAAAGGACTATGCTAACAGAAGAGTCCATCCATGTGGTTTTTGATGAACCTAATGTAAATGGAGAAGACATAGATGAGTTAGCTGACAAGAGGAATCATCCAACTATTCAGAAGAGTCCCTATGTTTAAGCAGATGTAAGAGTACTCAACCCTGATGAAGATGAGATAGCTGAAGCTCAGAGATAGTTGGAAGGTATGCAACTGAATGATGATGAATAAGTTGCTCAAGACAACTTAGCTGCAAGACGACTGAACCCAGCAGACTTGCTCCAACCAGATGTGAGATGACTGAGATACCATCCACCTTAGTTAATCATTGGAAATGTTAGAGATGGAGTAAGAACCAGATCCAGAACTCAACATGAAGCTATGTTTACTTGTTTTATTTCCCAAATTGAGTCTAAATATGTGTCACAAGCATTGGGTGACACACATTGGATTCTAGCTATGCAGGAAGAGCTAAATCAGTTTTAAAGAAATAAAGTTTGGGAATTAGTTCAAAGGCCTACCCACCAAAATGTTATTGGTATTAAGTTGGTATTTAGAAACAAGATGAATGAAGAGGGATCTGTAGTGAGAAACAAAGCAAGATTGGCAGCCAAAGGGTATTGCCAAGAGGAAGGTATAGATTTTGTTGAAACCATTTCTCATGTTGCTATATTGGAAGCAATTAGGATATTTCTTACTTATGTTGCACACAAGAACTTCACTATTTATCAAATGGATGTGAAAAGTGCATTTTTGAATGAACTTTTGGAAGAAGAAATCTATGTGGAGCAACCTCCATGTAAAACATAGATTAGGAATCTGGCACCCCATTTTCTATGTAATTCAACTTGTAATAGATAGGGTTGTTTAAGCTGAGTAGAAGTTAGCTAAGTTGAAGGTTACAAGACTCGACTGAAGATTGAAGTGAAAACCCAGTTGTGTGTCAGCTGAGTAAAGTGAAGTGAAGACTCAATCAAGTGACAGAAAAGATGTCTCAGTCAGCTGACTGACAACTAAGTCATTCCAAAATGATTGAAATTGAATGTCAAAGGGGTATGTAGCAGACAAGAATTGAAGAAAGCTGAAAGAGATCCGTTGTCAAGACAAGTCAAGGTTTTGCTGGAAATAGGCATTTGTCAGGCTGCCAGCAATAAAGTTGTTTTGTTGAAAGAGTGCAAAAAGCAAGGAACCGGTGAGATGTACCTGAAAACCTGCAGAGATTAAGGAATGGCTGCAGAGCAATTAATTCATGGTACGATCTACATCAATGCTGCAATACAAGACAAGTCAACAACCTACGAGTGTGATTTGAAAATTGTGTCTATCTCTTGAATGGGCATATTTTTAAATGTGCACTATAAAAGGCTGAGGAAGCAAGTGAGAGAAAAAAAACATTCTACGAACAAGCATACAAACAATCAAGCAATAACCTGCAAACATCTCTCAAGTTTTTCAAAGAAATCCTCAAGCCTAACTTCGAAAGAATTTAATCCAACACACTCGGTGAAGAAAAGATTACTTCATTAGTTGAAGAGTAAAATTCTTTTCAAGAACAAAGGGGTCTACTCTCCAAGGTTGAAGGAGAAGTAGTGAAATTCCTGATCGAACCGGTGCTTTGAACCTGTTGCAGGGCTAAGTGATCAAGTCCAAGGGTTTGAAGGAGGCTGAAGTAACAGGACAGCTGTCTTGTGAAGAAGCTGAGTCGCAGGAGCAACAGGTTGTGTGATCAAAGCTGTCTCGGACTGATAACTGCTTGGTAACCAAGTTAAAGTTACGTAGTGGATTCCTCCAGGAGTTGGAGAAGAGTGGACTAGAGGAATTACTCCATCCTCGAACCACTATAAAACTGCTTGTGTCTATTAACATTTCAGCATACTTTATTTCTTGCATTTATTTTCTATTTGTTGATAAGTTAAACTTGCTTAGTCTGCCGATAATAACCATTGCAAAAACAAGTGTTGAAAAACGTGCTTAAAACCATAAGGGTGAAAAGTCTTCCGCTGACAAAACCAAATCAACTGAATTTCTAAGTGTTAGCTGAAAACAGCTAAGTTATATTACCAACTTAGTTGTCCCTTAAGGACTTAGCTGATTTCAGTTAACTCTGAATATATTTTAAAAGGACTAAAATAGAATAGTTGGTAAGTTTTATTCAAACTCCCCTTCTAAACCTTACACATCACCCCTGGGACCTACAAGAGGTATCATAGCGGTAGGTTCATTGAGACTTCTGCACTAGTTACTGAACTAGATCTCATTCTTTTTCAAAGAACCAACACTTGAGTTTTTAAAGCTTTTATTTCCAAAAAACGTTTTTATCATGGAAGCAAATCTAACTCACATTCCAATGTTCACTGTGTAAGAATTTGATGATTGGAATATACGTATGTAGGCTCATCTATCAGCCCTGAATGATGAAATGTGGCTAGTGATTGAGGATGGGCCAATATGAATCTTAAAGGTCAATATTATTGTAAGAAGGGCAGCTCCAGCTGAAGGAGAAGATGTTGCACCTACAGAGCCCAGACCTGCTATAGTGGAAAAACCACATTGTGAATGGACAAACGATGATCGAAAGAGTTACAACCTTGACAATGTTTCCAAGGATATACTTTATAAAACTCTTGATAAGGCCAAGTTTAATAAAGTTAAATCTTGTAAAACGACCAAAGAGATTTGGGAAAAACTCACTTTGATTTGTGAAGGGTCTGATCAAATCAAAGAAAATAAATTAACTATTGTTGTTCAAAAGTTTGAAATTTTTAAAATGATTGCAGGTGAAAGTCTTGATCAACTGGATGCCAGATTCTTAGAGATCACCAATGAGCTCTCAGCTCGAGGGAAGGAATATACACAGAAGGAGATGTGTATGAAAATCCTGAGGTCTCTCCCAGCTGATTGGGAAATGAAGGTCATGGTCCTGAGACATTCCATGGATCTCACCAGGACATCAAACTCTGAGTTGTTCTCTGATCTTAAAGCATAGGAGTTTGAGTTAAGAAGGAAAGAACAAGAAGATACAGTTGTACCCAAGACACCTGCACTCATGGCTGGTGAAGCAAAGAGAGCTGAATCCAAGGAGACCATAGACCAAGAATAGATTGCCCTGATGGTGAAACGATTCAATAAGTTCTTCAACAAGAACTACAAAAGCAACAAGGGTGAATCATCGAGAAGACACTCAGCAGTCTCCAAAGCAAGAGAGGACAACCCACCCAAGAGAGTCGAACATCAATGAACTGAGTATCTGAGAGCTGATAACCAGAGAGCTGAAAGAGCTAACTTGTAGAGAGTTGAAAACCTGTGTTGGAACTGCAGGAAACCAGGACACTTTGTTGTTGATTGTCCTTATCCACCAGTCAACAAGTACAGAAATGAAGAGGAAAGAAAAGTCTTCAAGGAAAGAAGACAAGAAAAAAAATATATATTTGGTTTTCTCATTTTTGTTCTGTTGAGACTCGCAAACAAAAAAATTCAGTGACCAAGAGACTCGAGAAAAGTAGTGAAGATGACTACTCTAGTGATACAGAGGAAGAGGCTTTGATATACCTCATGGCCAAAGAACGAGACTCCAAAGATCAAAAAGATGAGGTACACTTTAACTCATTTCATTCTGGTTCAAGTGATAGTGATAGTGACACAAACACTTCATCCCTCACATATATTTATGATTCTATTGGCAGAATGATGAAAGATTTTGAGCACATAAAAACCTGAGTCATATAGCTGATGAGAACACAAAGCTGAAGTCTGAAATTGCCAAGATCCAAGCAGACTTAGCTGCAACAAAAAAGAGGGAAAAGGGTCTTAAGAATGTAATTGCATCATTCACTAAGGCATCCAAATCATTGGATGAGCTTATAATGATTCAAAAAGAAAGTGGTGACAAGACAGGCATTGTATTGAATTCCTTTGTGCATGCCCAAGTCCCAAGAGTGGTTATGGAGAAAGGATCCTCAAGCAATGACGGAGTCCAAAAATCCAAAGCACCATATGTTGCCAACACCCACTCAAAAACAAAATCACAACCATGCTAGCCTTGGATACAAGGGAAAAGCCAGCTGAGTATGCTGACAGGACAGCTGAAACTAACTTCAGAAAAGTCCATTAGCAGACTCCAAACATAAAATACTATGTAAAATCCAAACGGAGCTACCAAAAGCCCCAGAGATTTCAGCAAAGAAAATCGCATGATGGGAATGGTTGAAACTACCTAAGCCAGGCTGATTGGAATAATCAAATGAGATATCAGCCAAGACCAATAGGATACAAGCTTAAGTGGCAAAGACCTCAACCTCATCATAGGTCATTCCCAAGGTAAAATAGATATAATCAGCACACATATGCACCCAAACACAAAACCCAATATGCACAGAAGTTCCACTATTATCCCAAGAAAGCAAATATACACAGACATACAGATAAAATAGACAGTTGTATGATCCTAAAGCCCCCAAGCAATTTGCTATGTGTATTATGATTATGGAACTGATAGGTGGCAACCTCTTATAGTCAGATCATCTGGCTTCAGGTTGGTTGGAACACCTTATAGCACTAACCTCTCAGGACCCAAGCAAGTATGGGTACCTAAAAACTAATTTCCAAGACTACGGTTCAAGGAATTGTTTGTTTAGTGCCAAGAAACCTTGTACATGGATAGTGGTTGTTCAAGACATATGACAAGGAACAAGAAAAATCTGTCAAAGTTCAAGAAAATCAAAGGTGCTAAAGTCATATTTGGAGGAAATAAAGCTCAAGGGGAAATTAAAAGCACATGATCCATCAGGAAGAATGGACTAGAGATTACAGATGTCGCATATGTTGAAGGCCTCAACTTCAATCTGCTGAGCATCAGCCAACTCTGTGACAAAGGCTATAATGTTGGCTTCAACATGGGTGTTTGCCAAATCAAGGATGTTGAATCGAATGAGATTGTGCTTCAAAGATCAAGGCAGAAGAACATGTATGTAGTGGATTCGTCAACTGCTACACCAATAAAATGTCTTCTAGCAAAGTGCACAGTCGAATCAAGTTGGTTGTGGCACATAAAGCTGAGTCACCTGAATTTCAAAACAATCAACAAGCTTGAAAGAAGTCATCTTGTGGAAGGATTGCCTGACTCAATATACAAGAAGAAAAGCTTTTGTGATGCATGACAGATGGAAAAGCAAATTAAGTAATCTTTCAAGGATAAGCCAAGTCCTTCTTCAACCAGGTTATTGCTTTTATTGCACATAGATTTATTTTGTCATGTTGAACCAGCAAGTATCAATGAAAATTAAATACACCTTAATGGTGGTAGATGATTATTCAATATACACATTGACAATTTTTATGTGTAAAAATAAGGAAACCTTGAAGAATTTACCTCAGCTGATGAGAAGAGTTCAAAATGAGAAGAGTCAAACCATTATAAAGATAAGGTCTGACAGGGGAACTGATTTTGTCAATGGGATTATAACACAGTATTGTATTGAGAAAGGTATTGCTCATGAGTTGTCACCGCAAAGAACTCCACAAAAACCATCAGAGTGGAGTAGGTGAAAGATGACTTGAAAAAAAAAAAAAACTCTCAAGGAAGCTGCGAGGACCATGTTAGGTGAAGCTGGTTTGCCTAAGAGATTTTGGGCTGAGGCCATTAATACTGCTTGCTACACTCAAAATAGGTGTATGATCAATAGGTAGTTCTCTAAAACTCCCTATGAAATTTGGACATGGAGGAAGCAAAATGTTGGATATTTTCGAATCTTTGGATGTAAGTGTTTCATCCACAACAATGGCAAGGACAATTTAAAGTTTTTGATGTTAAGGCTGATGAAGGTATATTTTTGGGATACTCGGATGAGAGTAAAGCTTACAGAGTGCTGAACAAAAGGACTATGCTAACAGAAGAGTCCATCCATGTGGTTTTTGATGAACCTAATGTAAATGGAGAAGACATAGATGAGTTAGCTGACAAGAGGAATCAGCCAACTGTTCAGAATAGTCCCTATGTTTAAGCAGATGTAAGAGTACTCAACCCTGATGAAGATGAGATAGCTAAATCTCAGAGACAGTTGGAAGGTCTGCAGCTGAATGATGATGAAGAAGTTGCTCAAGAAAACCTAGCTGCAAGACGACTGAACCCAGCAGACTTGCTCCAACCAGATGTGTGATGACTGAGATACCATAAACCTTAGTTAATCATTGGAAATGTTAGAGATGCAGTAAGAACCAGATCCAGAACTCAACATGAAGCTATGTTTACTTGTTTCAATTCCCAAATTGAGCCTAAAGATGTGTCACAAGCATTGGATGACACACATTGGATTCTAGCTATGTAGGAAGAGCTAAATAAGTTAGAAAGAAACAAAATTTGGGAATTAGTTCATAGGCCTACCCACCAAAATGTTATTGGTACTAAGTGTGTATTTAGAAACAAGATGAATGAAGAGGGATCTATAGTGAGAAACAAAGCAAGATTGGCAGCCAAAGGGTATTGCCAAGAGGAAGGTATAGATTTTGTTGAAACCATTGCTCATGTTGCTAGATTGGAAGCAATTTGGATGTTTCTTACTTATGTTGCACACAAGAACTTCACTATTTATCAGATGGATGTGAAGAGTGCATTTTTGAATGAACTTTTGGAAGAAGAAGTCTATGTGGAGCAACCTCCATGTAAAACATAGATTAGGAATTTGGCACCTCATTTTCTATGTAATTCAACTTGTAATAGATAGGGTTGTTTAAGCTGAGTAGAAGTCAGCTAAGTTGAAGGTTACAAGGCTCGACTGAAGATTGAAGTGAAGACCCAGTTGTGTGTCAGCTGAGTGAAGTGAAGTGAAGACTCAATCAAGTGACAGAAAAGCTATCTCAGTCCATCCCTAACCACATGGGCCTTATAGTAATTATTTTTTATATATTTGGAAAAGTTAATTTTGTCCCCAACAAATACAAATAACATTCATATGTAAAAAAAAAAAAATTGAAAGAGAAAATACAGATGCTCCCCAGAATTTTATAATCATTTTTTTCTGAATCGGATACATATCTTGATTGTGTTTTAAGTCTTTACAGAAGTACAGTCAACCATGGAATGAGCAAGAATTCTCTTACTATAGTATGGGCTAGCTGTTTGGTAAGGCCATACGCTACTATTATAGTATTATAAATGAAAGTGCAACTAGGAATGAATCTTGCACATAAGAACTCATATCTTCTCAGTTTAGGCCCATGGAGATCCAGTTCCCATCCATTCTGATACTTATTTCCTCCTTATCCATATTCATCTTCTTAAAACTCGGAAGCAAATTGATCAAAACCAAAAAAGCAACTCCAAATCTGCCTCCAGGGCCACGGAAGTTGCCTTTGATTGGAAACATCCACAATCTCATTGGTTCAGTGCACCATCGCGCGCTACATCACTTAGCCCTGAAACACGGGCCGTTGATGCACTTGCAGCTCGGTCAGCTTTCTGCTGTTGTTGTTTCCTCACCCGACGCTGCAAAACAGGTGATGAAAACTCATGATTTAAACTTTGCCTCAAGGCCTTCAGTTCTCGTAGCTGAGATCATCAGTTATGGTTGCACGAGCATTACTTTTGGTCCGTATGGTGATTACTGGAGACAACTAAGGAAAATTTGCACATTGGAGCTTCTGAGCATGAAACGTGTTCAATCGTTCCGATCATTAAGGGAAAACGTGTTTTTAGATCTCACCAGGTGGATAGCTTCACATGATCGGGGATCGCCTGTCAATTTGATGGAGAAATTTTATTCTTCGACTTATGATCTAATTTCAAGGGCGGCACTCGGTAAGAAAACCAAGGAACTTGAGATATTACTACCAATAGTCCAAGAAGCTGTTGAATTGGCAGCAGGGTTCCATATTGCCGATCTCTATCCTTCAATCAAGTTACTTCAAATGACGAGTGGATTGAGGAAGAGAGTGATGAGGTTACACCAAGAAGCAGACAGGATACTCGAAGGAATCATTTATGACCACAGGATAGCCAATAATGTTGTGAACAGTGATGAGAGGGAAAAGCAAGAAGATCTGTTAGATGTTCTTTTGAAATTTCAGGATGATAAACTTCAACTTCCTTTGACCACGGACAACATTAAGGCTGTACTTTTGGTTAGTTTTCTTCTTCTTTTCTTGTTGTATTCTCTTAAGCCCATGAAATTCCATTGCTTTAATTAGTTACACTTATTTCATATGATATACAACTGTTCTTAGAATGTTTGGTTACATTTCAAAACCTAAAAGAAGTTCATTAGGCTTTAGATATGCTTCTATTTATTCAACAAACAGGCAATTGGTATTTGAGATTTCTTGGCCGTTTCTTTTTATGGCTAATTATAAAAACTACCCCGAGTTTAGCATAATTAAATATAAATATAGTTATCTTTCAAAATTATAAATACCCTTTGACATTTGTTTCTTTGTTAAAAATTGCACCAAATTACACCCTCGTGCAAGAAATGGAGCACAAAATAAATAAAATTATAAAGTACAAAAATAATTAAAGGGGGCACATTTGTTTTAATGTAATTAATATATATTGTTATATAAGTTTAACACTGCTAGCACTCTTTTTAATAATATTATATATACTTTTTTTGATATGTAATATTATAATGTTATTTGTGTTATAATGTTGTTAATATAACAATAACTTTAGGCATAGAGTTATATAAATAATAAATAGAAAAAGAAAGAAAAAAACTTATGGGGCACGTGCCCCGTAGTAGGAGCGAAAGCTCCGTCCTTGACCCCAAGAGGACTGCTTGTAACACTTTAAGGGTCGGGTATTTGTAATTTTGAAAGATAATAAAAAAAGTTTTAAGGGAAAAATTCACCTTACCCCCTTCTACTATCGATTTTGATTAAAATACATCCATCTACTATTAAAACCTTCAAATACCCCCTTGAAACACATCATGGGTTTCAACTCCGGGCGATGATCATGGAATCTGTTATTCTGGACAAGGGTTGCATGAATAACACTCAATCTGATCTTCTATGTCTTCACCGTCTCAAGGTCTAGGGTCGTGCTCCCAGAGCCCCCAGAATCATTCTTGTTACTTGGTTCTTTCCTCTCCCATGATGGATTAAGGTTAATACTGATGGCAGCGCCACTGGCTCTCCGGCCCGCCTAGTGGCTGACGGGTTTACCGTACCACTAAAGGCTTCTTCAGAGGTTGCTTTGTTGAGCAATGCGGATTTGGTTTTGCTTTTGAGGCAGAGTTAGTCGCAGTTATTAAAGCAATCTCTTACGCGTTCCATAGGGGATGGACGCACCTTTGGGTGGAATCAGACTCGTCTTTCATGGTTGATCTTTTTCGCACTCGCAATGGATCCGTCCCGTGGCGTCTTCTTGGTCACTGGAATTACTCAATGCATTTGATCTTCCAAATGAATTTTGTAATTTCTCACATCTATCGGGAGGGTAACCGTGTGGCAGATTGTCTTAGCAAACTCTCGGGATCCAAGTGGTGGGATGCGCCTCCAGCGGATATCATTTCTCTTCTCAACGATGATTATGTCGGTCGTAGTCAGTATAGATTTGTCAGATAATTTGTGTTTATATGTTCTTTCTATATTATATGGCATTCTTCTCGCGGGGGTACTCTTTTCCTACTGGGGGTTTTTCCCACAAGGGCGCAAGGGTAGATTTTTAACGAGGCCCCAAATATTGCTCTACCTGATCGGGTTGTGATTAGGGCTTTTCTTTTATATGATATTCGACCTTATTCGGAAAAAAATACCCCCTTGAAACTATGAAAAATTTGTAGATGGACAAAAGTACCCTTGATTTAAATAAAATATTATAATTACTTTACCCCATCCATAATTAACTATCAATAAATGTAATATCAAATTTTATGCAACACTTAATTATTAAATAAAAATAATCTTAGTTTAAATTTCAAATAAATAACCTAAATATAACTTTAATAATATGCAAAACCACATTAACATTTTTTTACGTAAATCTTCATTATTATTACTTTAAATGTTTGGATGTAACAACTAAATAATAATTTATACTCAAATTAGTCTAATTTATTTACATATGTTTATAATTTGTTTATGTATGGTACAAATGTTTAACTCGGATATACTAACAAATCAAATCATAATGTATAGTTATTTATTACGTGTGATAGTGAAAATAATATAAGCTATAAACAAAGATCTTATATAATATTATTGTAACTAAGAACTTTATAATAATGAAATTTAAAAAAAAAAAGATGAAAATCTAAAATATGCCATTTAAAACAATATTTTATAAATTTATATGACATAACTTTTTAATTTAATATTTTTAATAATGTATTATCTATTTCTTCATTTTTATATTGAATTAAGATTATTTTCTTTCAAAAACTATGTCTTAAATAAAAAATAATTCAAATAATATTTGTCTGATTTTGTTCCATAGTTTATAGTTTTTTATTTTCTATTTATAAATTAATTTTCTAGACTAGTTAATATGTTTGACCTACATAAACACATCTTATATGATAGAAATGCCTTTAAATATAAGTTTAATATAAACTAAAATCACCCTAAAATTAGTTCATATTGAAGATAAGAATATATATTTAACGCACAACATTTCTCTATATTTTTGAAATTATATTTTTCTTTTTGTGCATTCTATATTGAATTATAGATCTATTTGTTTTATTAAAGTAGAGTTAAATAAAATATAGGACTAAATAATATTTTGAAACTAATATTAGAGAATTAGGCAACATGTGAAATTTAAAAATGCATATGGTTAAAGAGTATTTAGGTCAATCAATACACTTTTTGTTGGTTTAGGGGTATTTCAAGATTTTAATAGTAGGGAGGTGTGTTTCATACAAAATGAAAAGTATAATGGGTAAAGTGAATTTTATCTTTTTTTAATTAGGCTAAACTTTATGGGTAGTTTTTATGATTATCCCTTCTTTTTATGTAGAAACCCAAAAACCTCATGCTTTAAACAAGGGCTAGCTGAAAATCACTTGATCTCATTTGTTTATTTTGTTCAAGCATGATGTATTGGCTGCTGGAAGTGAGACATCAGCCGCAGCGGTTGATTGGGCAATGGCCGAAATGCTGAAAAATCCAAGTGTCCTGAAAAAGGCACAAGATGAAGTGAGACGGGTTTTTGATGACAAAGGATATGTCAATGAATCGAGCATTCATCAACTCAAGTATTTGAAGTCGGTTATCAAGGAGACTTTGAGGATGCATCCACCGGTACCTTTATTACTTCCAAGAAAATGTGGCGAGAAATGTGAGATTAATGGATATGAGATACCAGTCAACACCAAAATCATCATCAATGCATGGGCTATTAACAGAGACCCGATATTTTGGAAAATTTTCAATTGCTTTCAACCTGAGAGATTTCACGATAGTTCCGTTGATTATAAGGGTAATCATTTTGAATACATTCCTTTTGGTGCTGGAAGAAGAATATGCCCTGGCATGTCCTTTGGTCTTGCCAATGTTGACCTCGCACTTGCAAATTTTCTCTATCATTTTGATTGGAATTTGCCTTCGGGGATGAAACCTGAAGAAATGGATATGACTGATGGAAATGGGTTGACACTTAAAAGGAAAAAGGATTTGTATGTTGTTCCAGTTATTAAAAGACCTTTGCCTGTCGAATGATGTAAGAATGAAAAATGGTGACAAGGTGGTGAATAAATGACGCTGATTTACTAGGCGTATGGCGACTATGTATAAGGTTTAACCATGTAATAGATTCAAGTTGTTATTCTTATTTATCTATCGTTACTGGCGTGTAAAATTATGTAACTGGATGATGAATCATAGCAGTTGTTCAATAATCTGGAAATGTCTTAGTTCTTCATTACTGTTATTCACTAATAATGTCAACTAATCTTGAGAGCTAAACAGGGGTATGGAAATCCACATTCCAATTATGCAATGGTGTCTCTTACTAGTTGTAGCAGATTATTCTTTCATTTTGCAGAAAATACAAGCTATAGTAAACAAAATCAGACAATTAATATTGTTATCATAGAGACGTGCAAGACTCCAACATAATTTATTAATTTCACATTTAGTTAGTCTCATCCAATTTCAACATGCTATATCACATTCAAGACAACTCAAAATAAACCAGTGTTGTTTTTTGGCCCAATACCTTCATGGTTTGTGGTCCAGTTAAGCCCAGCCCAAAGCAACTCAACCCCAAGCATTGACCCGGGTCGACCCTTGCCCCGTTACTAAAACCGCGGATCCTCTTTATTGCTCCATCTCAGCCGTCCCTTTTAGGGATTTCATCCCAGCCCTTCATTAGCCCATTATTTATCTCCCTGTTGGCTGAAACCCTAAGAAATGAACAGTACTCCTTTTTGGTCTTCACGGCTGAAATCTCTCTCTCTCTCAAAACAACACGGTTCTCTCTCTCATTTTCTGTGTGAATCTGAGTTCGATTCTTTGTGGGTTTTTGGGAGGTGGCTTTCGATTTCTTGCTGGGTGTTCGAAATCGGAACTTTGAGGGGTTCTTTCGGGGTTGACCGATCGTTGCGAAGGGTTCGAGAGGGCTTTGGGATGAGCGCTTGGTGTGCTCATCTTCTCCACCTTAGGGCACTTACCTGGCTTGCTTTGTGCACGTCCTTGGGGTAAAAATCAGTTTCTGAGCCGAAGGATTCGACCCTCGTCTTCTTCGCCCGGAGCTTCAAGCCGTACCTTGAAGCTCGTTGTTTGTACGAGTCGCTGTTGTGCGAATCGCCGCTGCGAAAGAAAACGGTGAAATCCTTCCTTACCTACTGTTGTTTTCAGTCCTTTTACATTTTTTACAGCTGCTATTTATTTCTGTCTTGTGTTGTGTGACAGAGGCTCGGTACGAAAGGGAGCCGCTGGAGTTAAGGTTAAAGCTGTGGTGCTTTTGGTATTCTTGTTTCATTTTCTGATTTAGTATAGTTAAAAGGTTTTTCTTGCGGCTTGAATGGGGAAAGTGCCTTCCCGGTTGCCTTTGTGTTCGAAAACCTTAATCTGTAATTTATCGCTTTTGTTTAGAAAGATTGTAATCCCCAATCCCTAATCCCATAGGCTGAAGTATTGTAATAGTTAAATCATTAGCTTTTGAGTATTTGAATGGCTATGGCGTACGGGTTCGACAGCGGGGTCGATACCTAACAAAGGGTATCGAGCATCCCCATTGTGGCGGCGACGAAACCCTTACCCTAGGGTTTCGCTCTGTAAAGAGGCTTTAACTCACCTTTTTATCGCTTTTAGTAGTATAGCCGCTTCTTGCGGATTTATCGCTTTCGTAGTGTAAATACCGCTTGCCGTGTTTATTTTTGAGTCTTTATTTGCCGGGATTCTGTGATCCCTTTATTTGCTCTTACGTGGTTGATCGTCTTTACGTGGTTGATCGTCTTTTCGGTTTTTTATTTAGTATTAAAGGAACTCCGAGCGTAAAGCCGCTTGACCCTACACCGCGAGTGTAGTGGAATCCTGTGGTGCGAGGGGTTTCCTATCTGTGGCCCTTATTTGTGTTTCTGCTGTATTCTGATTTCTCTGTGTGTTTGTTGTTCGTTCTGTGATTATAACTTGCTCTGTGTGCCTTGTTTTCTGAAAACCTGTTGTGTTTTTGTGAAAATGGCTGTGCTAGTTATAATCTTGAACCGTTTAATGGAAAAACTGATTTTTCGATTTGGCAACAGAAAATGAAAGGGATTTTAATTCAGCAAAAGGTTTATAAGGCTATTATGTTTGATAAATGGTTTTATCATGATTTTGATGATTTTGTTTTTATACCAAAACAATGTTTTTAAAGGTTGTCCAAATACTCCTAAATGATTTAAAATGGTTTTAATATTTTCCGGAGTATTTCCTCAAGTTTATTTTCGACCATATTGGACAACACATTTAAGGATTTTATGTCAATGGGTTTTTACATTGAAACTATGTTTCTAATTGTTGTCCTAATACTCCCGATCGGTCTAAAATGTTTTCACTATTTTTCGGAGTATTTCTTGAAGTTTATTTTCGATATAAAATTGGATAACACTTTTGTTTTGAGGTCAACCGGTCGCCGTATAGGGCAACCCGTGCACTGAAAGTTGAGAAAAGCAAAAACTTCATGTTTGCGAGAAAATGGTCGGGCAACCGGTCGCCCTATAGGGCAACCGGTGCCGTCGACCGTCGACCCCTTGGCGGCCGTGCACTGGAGCAAAAATTGAAACAGAACGTTTTCTTTCTTCCAAACCCATGAGGGGGACCAGTTGAGGCATAGGTCGACCGGTCGAGGTAGACGTCGACCGGTCGCCCTGTGTAAATGTGTATTCTCTTTTTCAAACGTCTATTTGTGTGCGACCGGTCGCCCTTGAGTTTGACAGCAAAAATGTAACCGTTGTGCAGCAGACATCTTTTCCTTAAATTGTGGGATTGATTTCTAACAGCTATAATCTTGATTTTAATTGCAATTTTTTTGTAGAAATCAGATTCCAAGAGGAGCCTATCAAGTATCAATCATCTCCTATAAATAGAGGAAGATTTGAAGCACAACAATAAGAGAGAAAACTACAACACAACAAGATACACTCAAGAATACACTTGTTATTACATTGTCTTATTTCTTGTTGTAATTTGCCTAGCTATTCACTTTCACATCTTTGAGGTCTAGGCTATTCTTGATTACACTTGCACTCAATTGTATTATTCATTATCGAGTTGTAATCTTGAATTTGTGGTCGTCATTCAAACACAAGATATCCTTGTGAGTGTTCTTGTGGTAAGAACACACTTGGGTGAACTAGGTGTTAGGTGTAAAGAGATTGTGGTAATCTTCTTGTTGAGGTGTTGAAGAGTGTGGTGCTCTTCAAGGGTGAAGATTGTGGTAATCTTCACAAGGTGCCGTTTGGAGATTGTGGTAATCTTCAAGTGAGATTGTGGTAATCTCAAAGGTGGTGTTAAAGAAGAGTGTGGTGCTCTTCAAGGTGTTGGTGTAAGATTTTGTTGTAATAATTTTGGTAATTATTAATAAAATCTTTTTCTTTTCAAATCCATCCATCCGGATATCTTTGGGGTGGTAGAGGATTAGGCCCTAGGTGGGTTGAACCTCTTTAAATCGTCGTGTGTTGTTTACATTCCGCACCTTTGTTATTATCTTTGAGCATTCGGTTGGAAAAAGAGGGCGAAATCGAAAAGATGGAGATAATCTATTCACCCCCCCTCTAGATTATCGTAGCCGCTTGGACTTACAAGTGGTATCAAAGCAAAACTCTTTGGCAAGCTCGTTTCACATCGCGAGTGAAGAGGAACGATCGTCGGCAACGAATGAAGCTCATCTATCCGGCACCTCCACCACCAAGCCACCACTATTTGATTCCAAAAATTTTATTTTTTGGAAAGAAAGAATGGAATGTTATTTACAAGGTTGCGGGTTCGACATTTGGAACACCGTCATAAATGGAGAGTCCATTCCAATGAAAGATACACCACACACCAAAGAGCTCAATGATGAAGAAGAAGAAATTCATCTCCTTAAATGGTAAAGCTCTTAATATTTTGTATTGTTCATTTACTAATTTGGAATATGAACATATTATAGGAATTCCATCGGCACATGAAGTATGGCAAAAATTAGAAGCCATCTATGGAGTATTTGCAAATGAAAGGAGTCAAACAAAAGCATCTACTTCTCAAAGGGATACAATGTCAAATCTAAGGAACAAGCCTCTTACAACTTCCAACTATGAAGAAGTTGAACATTGCTTTATGGGCATTGAAGAAGAAAATGAGGTATGTCTTAAGCCCTCTACTTCTTATGATATTGTTATTCAAAATGATTATAGTGATTTGCAAAATGATTTTGATGATCTTCAAGATGAATTCCAAAGCTTGCTTGTTAAGTACAAAATTTTGAAAAAGGAATTCAATATTTTGAAAAATGATAAGGATAGTTTATTTACTTCCTATGAATCACTATCATGTGCTCACACCACCACTCTTGATAAGGTTAGAAACCTTGAAATAGAAAATAGTACTCTTGTTGAGAATATTGAAGGCATGAAAAAGGATTTATTAAAATCCAACTTAAGTACCAACAAAATGCCTAATATTGTTGATGTTCATAATTGTGATAAAATGAAACAAGGACTTGATCATAAGCCTAATGTTGTTAATCATATGAAAAGGAATCAAGTCTATAAGCATGTTGGTCATTATGCTCCTAGAATTATTACATGCTTTTATTGCGGTAAAAAGGGTCATACGGTAAACACTTGTCGGGCTAGAAATAGCTCTAATTATTGTTGGAGACCTAAAAGTCTCAAGACTAATCCTAAAGGACCCAAACACATAAGGGTACCACAAAATAATGTGTTATTAGGTACCCGGCGTAATAATGATCGGAAAAAATTTATACCGCCAAGAAGACATCAAATGATTGTTTCATTTGATCAAAGAAGGAGAAAACATTTTCAACAAAGTCAATTTCCAAGAAGAGGATACAATCAAAAATGGGAAGAACACAATCCTTGGAAATGGCAAAGACATCATCAACAAGATGATTTTCAAAGAAGAAGAGACTATCAACAATGGGAAGGCAACAAACTTTGGAAATGGAGTAATCAAAGAAGTCATCATCAACAAAGTGACTTCTCAAGGGGAAGATATCATCAACAATGGGAACGGCACAACCCATGGAAATGGCGTAATTGGTAAACCGTATCTCCCCATTTAAAATATGCATTTTATCTAGTTAGTATGCATGTTTTTATTTGTGCATATATTGCAAATGAGTTTTTAAGTATTTATTTTTTTTTAATTAAGGTCTTCAATATATATTTGTGCTTTTAAAATATTTTTGAAAAAGAAGACCTTATATGATGTTTTTAAAACTCTTGTGCATTTTTTGTAGACTAAAGTGTGTTATCATCTCCTATGGATTTTTATGGCATGAGCTTACTTGTGATATCTCTTAGCCTACACTTTTATCATTATGATTTGTGCTAGATTTGTTTTAAGAATTGTGTAGGAATTACATATTTTCACGAATGGCCATTCATGTCATTATTTGTCAAGAAAGGCATTAATTATCAAGGTACGTTTACTTGTGTTATTCTTACTCTTATAGACTCGATATATGTATTGCCATGTGCATATGTGCTTGTTTTTCATAGTATTTCATACAAGTGCCATTAAGAGGATTTTCAGATTTTTTGAAAGGCACTATTCGACATTTGATTGCACATATTTGCTTTGTCAACTTTTGTTCAAATACTTCTTTTAAATGAGGTCTCAATTATATGCTATCGGATTTTCAAATTTCAAAAGAGACCTTTTGTAGCTTTCTTAAGCTTATTTGAACGTGCATGATTTATTAGACTCTTGATGATATTCTAAATGCATAGTATGTGTTTCTTGCTTCATGGTCTATATATATAGTGTCTATTTCTACTATGCTCTTATGCAAGATACTTTGTGATTGATGATTGAGGCATGTTTTTACACTTGGGCTATTTTTTTCTTGCTTATATAAGCGATGCCGTTAATGAGTTTGTTAAAGTTGTGTAGATGAGAAATGAAGTACTCAAAATATTTGGATGTAAATGTTCTATTATGAACACCTTAGATCAATTGGATGCCCTATGATGATAGTGATGAAGAAGACAAAAAAAAAGGGTATTCTGGAACAAACTCGATGACCAAGGCAACATTGATCGAACTAAGGTGAGGTTAGTGGCTCGAAGGTATTTTCAAAAAGAAGGTAATTGATTTTGATGTAATATTTGCACTTTACTTGCTCATTCTTGTTTTAAGAAAATTTCAAGCTTTACTAAATGGATGTTAAATCCAATTTTTCTAAATGACTTCATTCGAATAGAAGTCTATCGGAGTTTAAAATTTTAGGTCAAATGATTTTTTTTTTAAAAAGGCCTTGTATGATTTAAAACAAGTACCCCATGTATGGTATGATAGACTTAACTATTTTTTGCTAAATGATTTTACAAGAGGTAAAGTTGATACTACTCTCCTTGTTTGAGAAAAAGGGCAAGATTGTTTAAACTTGCGCATATTTATGAGAATATTTTTGGTGCTACTAATGAATATTTGTGCAAGATATTTTTCTAAGTTGATGCTAGGTGAACTCGAGATGAGCTTGATGGGGGAGTTCAATTTATTGCTTGGACTTCAAATTATTCAATGCCAAGAAGATGGTTATATTTCAAAAGAACTCTTGAAGGAGTTAGGCATTGAAGAAAGAAGAACTATCTCAACCTCTATGCCTAAAGATTGACAAAGGTTGAGAAAGGCATGTCGGTCGACAAACAAATTCGAGGTATGTTTTCTTGTATTATTCCTATAGACTCGACATTCCATATGCCTTATGTCTATATGCTCGACTTCAAAAACTATCCCAACGAATCTCATTAAAAGTGCCATTAAAAGAAATTTTCAAATATTTGAAAGGCACTTCTTCTTATGACTTGTTGTATCCAAAGCTTTAAAACGTTCTTATTTTTTCGGGATAACAAGTTCGGTATCTATTATACGGTTATTCGTATTCAAAATTTGGTTCGTCATAATCGAACTAAACATATTGAGATTCGATATATTTTTTTTGGGATTGTGATTTTTAACAAAAACTTGAGATGTGTTTAATTCCGTCTCAAGGATAACTCGCGGACTCTTTGATCATTAACCGCCGAGTATTTTACCTCATTTCAAGCTTGATTATGACATAATATATATTGAATGAGGTCTACGTTTGCATTTTGCACGTTTTAAAACTTAGGGGCAAAAAATCGGATTTCTGGATCAAAATCCGGATTTTGCAAATCAAACGAACAGTGGGCAACCAGGGCAGGGGCCGACCGGTCGCCCACCTGCTCGACCGGTCGCCCTAAGGGATTTTTTGGTTAAAATGCTTCTGTTTTCCAGACTTAGCCATTTTGGCTCTTTTGGTTCATTTTTCGTCCCCTTTGTCATTTTCACACACAATTCACTTCAAATGTGTTTTGTTGCATAAATTATATATCTTGGGGATTGTCTAGCTCGTTTATCATCATTGATGCTCATCTTTACCGATTGAATGGTAAGAATCTCACTATCTTTAGCTCAATTGGGTTGAACCCTTGAGTTTGTGGCTTATATGTATTTTTCTTGATGTAATTCATATATGTTTGTGATGAGATTATTGATTGTTGATGAATGATAATTGTTATATTGTATTTGGTGATGAAAAACTTGGCTTGATTTCATTTACAAGGGCTATATATAACTTTTTCTATTTTTGACGCCCGCCAAGTGTTCGATAAAACGTTTCAATGAAAAATTCATCACCTACATGACTCTCTCGATTTCAAAAGTCTCATATATTTATAGAGATCATGTTTTTTTTGCAAATCAAATGATTTTTCATAAGCTTCTACAAGTCGTATGATTCGACTCTTCTATTTGGTTTAAAAGCTTCAATGTTCAAATGGCTCGATACATCGGTTTACTTGCGCACTTTGATAAGAATATATGATGTATTTATCGTGCTAACATTCATTTTGATGATTCCAAAGGGGGAGAAACAGGTTATAAGCTCATTAGCTCATAAAAGCTAAGATAAGCTTAACGAAAAGAAGCTATAAGCTATGGCTTCATAAAGCCATAAGTTGTGGATCATATTTAGTCCACTTGGTGCATTTATGGTTATGTATGAATCATGGTCCATTGGTTGTAGTATGGACTTATATACGGTTCTAATGATGTATCTTTGACAGGGGGAGCTTTTAAGTTATTGATACTTAAGCTCAATATCGAAAAGCTAAGATTTTAGCTTATGGTTAAGTTGCTTCTATATTACTTTTGTTGTGCATGTTGATAGGGGGAGCATTTGCTATATGTTTTTGAATATCTCTACTCCCATCCTTGTGTTTTTATTGCATGGAATGTTGTCGCTCACAACGGATAGTTCTCTTTAACCGGTAAAATTGTTTTGGTTTGTAATCATCAAAAAGGGGGAGATTGTTTGATAAATGGTTTTATCATGATTTTGATGATTTTGTTTTTATACCAAAACAATGTTTTTAAAGGTTGTTCAAATACTCCTAAATGATTTAAAATGGTTTTAATATTTTCCGGAGTATTTCCTCAAGTTTATTTTCGACCATATTGGACAACACATTTAAGGATTTTATGTCAATGGGTTTTTACATTGAAACTATGTTTCTAATTGTTGTCCTAATACTCCCGATCGGTCTAAAATGTTTTCACTATTTTTCGGAGTATTTCTTGAAGTTTATTTTCGATATAAAATTGGATAACACTTTTGTTTTGAGGTCAACCGTCGCCGTATAGGGCAACCCGTGCACGAAAGTTGAGAAAAAGCAGAAAACTTCATGTTTGCGAGAAAAATGGTCAGGGCAACCGGTCGCCCTATAGGGCAACATCGGCGGTGCCGTCGGCCGATCGACCCCTTTGGGGCGGCCGGGAGCAAAAAAAATTGAAAGCGAGCGTTTTCTTTCTTCCAAACCCATGAGGGGGACCAGTTGAGGCATAGGTCGACCGGTCGAGGTAGACGTCGACCGGTCGCCCTGTGTAAATGTGTATTCTCTTTTTCAAACGTCTATTTGTGTGCGACCGGTCGCCCTTGAGTTTGACAAAAAAATGTAAAAAATGTAACCGTTGTCGCGTGACATCTTTTCCTTAAATTGTGGGATTGATTTCTAACACTATAATCTTGATTTTAATTGCAATTTTTTTGTAGAAATCAGATTCCAAGAGGAGCCTATCAAGTATCAATCATCTCCTATAAATAGAGGAAGATTTGAAGCACAACAATAAGAGAGAAAACTACAACACAACAAGATACACTCAAGAATACACTTGTTCTTACATTGTCTTATTTCTTGTTGTAATTTGTCTAGCTATTCACTTTCACATCTTTGAGGTCTAGGCTATTCTTGATTACACTTGCACTCAATTGTATTATTCATTATCGAGTTGTAATCTTGAATTTGTGGTCGTCATTCAAACACAAGATATCCTTGTGAGTGTTCTTGTGGTAAGAACACACTTGGGTGAACTAGGTGTTAGGTGTAAAGAGATTGTGGTAATCTTCTTGTTGAGGTGTTGAAGAGTGTGGTGCTCTTCAAGGGTGAAGATTGTGGTAATCTTCACAAGGTGCCGTTTGGAGATTGTGGTAATCTTCAAGTGAGATTGTGGTAATCTCAAAGGTGGTGTTAAAGAAGAGTGTGGTGCTCTTCAAGGTGTTGGTGTAAGATTTTGTTGTAATAATTTTGGTAATTATTAATAAAATCTTTTTCTTTTCGAAATCCATCCGGATATCTTTGGGGTGGTAGAGGATTAGGCCCTAGGTGGGTTGAACCTCTTTAAATCGTCGTGTGTTGTTTACATTCCGCACCTTTGTTATTATCTTTGAGCATTCGGTTGGAAAAAGAGGGCGAAATCGAAAAGATGGAGATAATCTATTCACCCCCCCTCTAGATTATCGTAGCCGCTTGGACTTACATATTAGTGGTGTTTATGGTGAAAAAGATACCGCTGAAAAGAAAGCTGAAATTGATGAGTATGCATATTCTTCTATCATTTTAAACCTTTCTGACTCTGTGCTTAGAAAAGTTGGTAAACTTGCTTCGGCAAAAGCTTTGTGGGAAAAATTAGAAGAATTGTATACGGAAACTTCTTTGCCTAGTAAGTTGTTTTTACTTGAAAAAATTTTCAGATTTAAACTTGACTTAAACAAAGAGATTGATGAAAATTTTGATGTGTTTACCAAAGTAATTCAAGATATTAAGTTGACGGGTGATAAGAATATTGATGATTATACTCGATTGTGCTTTTGAATGCTATTCCTGAGTCTTATAGTGATGTTAAATCGCTATTAAGTATGGTAGGGACACGATCACACTTGACATTTGTTGTGAATGGCCTTAAAAGCAAAGAATTGGATTTAAAAGTCAATAGAAGCTCTAGGCAAAATTCTGTGAGGTTATGCATGTGAGAGGGCGTTCTCAAAACCGGTTTAATAAACCTGGTAATAATAACAACCAAAAATTTGCTAAGAAAAAAAGGAAAGAGTAAGTCAGGTCCAAGTCTCGGCCTAAAAATCGGAAGTGCTATGAATGTGGTCAAAGTGGTCATTATGCTTGGGAATGCCCTAGTAAAAGAGGAAATCAGAATTTTAAACAAAATGAGCATGCTAATATGGCTTCTACGAGTGAAAATGTGCACGATGTCTTTATGGTTTATGAAAACCGTGGCCGATGTGAATTACGTGCGTTCAAATTACGTGTGTGTGAAACCCGAATGGCTTGTTGATTCGGGTTGCACTTTTCATATGACACCATTTAAAAGGCTGTTTTCTAATTATAAAGAAGTGTTGCATGGTTACGTGTCATTGGCTAATCAAAAACAGCAGTGTAATATTGTTGGAATTGGTGATGTTTGTTTAAAATTTGATTAAGCTATGTTTTGACTTTGAAAAATGTGAGGCATGTGCCTGATTTATGTAGCAATCTGATTTCGTGTGCTTCTCTTGAGGATGATGGTTTAGAGGAAAATGGGGAAAAGGCTTAATGAAAATTTTAAAGGGTAACTTGGTAATTTTCAAAGTCATTAAAGGAGAAATTTGTATGTTTGTCTTCTTTGAACTTGAATCTAGCCTGCAAAATTCTGTGAATCTTTGTGTGTGGCTCGAAAATGACAAAACGATTTATGGCATAAACGTTTGGGTCATATGAGTGCTAAAGGTCTTGAAATTTTGCGAGAAAAATGGCTATTTTGGAAAAGATAAATTGTCTTGCATGCCATTTTGTGATTCTTGTGTTCTTGGCAAACATTCTAAAGTTAAATTTCCTATTTCCTCTTCTCCGAATAAATCCGCATGTTAAAATTCTTGAGTATTTGCATGCCGATGTGTGGGTCCTGCTAGTGTTACTACGCATGGAGGTTCTAGGTATTTTCTTTCTGTTATTGATGATTTTTCAAGAAAAGTTTGGGTGTTTTTGTTGAAAAACAAATCGATGTGTTTGATGTGTTTAAACAAAGGAAAACTTTAATTGAAAATCAAGCAGAAAGAAAATTAAAATCCTAAGAAGCGATAATGGACTTGAATTTTGTCAATCACCGTTTGATAACTTGTGTCTGATTACGGTATAAAACGGCATAAAACAGTCCCATATACACCGCAAAGAAAAACGGTGTAGCGGAACGTATGAATAGAACTTTACTTGAAAGGGTGAGAAGTATGCTTGCTTGTTCGGACTTTCAAAAAGTTTTGGGGTGAAGTTTGTTTTTAATCACTGCTTTGTGATTAATCGATCTCCTTATGTGCCTTTAAGTGGTAAAATACCCGAATTTGTGTTTACGGGTAAAGAAATCGATTTTTCTAACTTGAAAGTGTTTGGATGTTCTGCGTTTGCACATCAAAAACTTGATAAACTTGAACCTCGGGCTGAAATGTGTTTTTCTTGGTTATCCCGAAGGTGTTAAAGGTTATAAGGCGTGGTTAAAATCTCAACCTGGTTTTAAAGTTTTAATTAGTAGGGACGTGACATTTAATGAATCAAATGCCTTGCTTGACTATGCCTTTGTCGATTCTCAAATGATACACCTAATAAGGTGGAGCATGTTCTAGTGTGGATATTTTCCGATCTTTGTTGTGCATGAAAATCATGAAAATATGCCTGAAATCAACCGAACTGTTATGCCTGGCCCGAACCAGTTTTGCATGATTTTGAACCTGTTTTGCACGAAAATCATGATGATGATGCTTTGTGCATGATGAAATACTTGATGAAAATGAACCAGAAAATGAAAATCTGCATGATTATCAACTTGTTAGAGATAGGGCAAGACGAAACATTAGGCGACTGCTAGGTTTGATGATTTTCATATGACTTCATTTGTTTTTCGGTGTGTTTGACTCGATTGATAATTCCGAGCCTAAATCTTATGAAGAAGCTTTAAAATCTAAAAATTCTGCGAGTGGTTAAATGTTATGAATGAGGAAATGAATTCTTTGCATGTTAACAATACTTGGATTCTTGTGCCTAAACCTCGCTAATTGTTCTTTGTGGGATGTAAATGGCTTTTTAAGGTGAAGAATGAATGTGAATCTGTTAGATTTAAAGCTAGGTTAGTGGCTAAGGGATTTACTCAAAAAGAGGGGATAGATTATACGAGAAATCTTTGCTCTGTTGTGAAGTTTACTCTTGTCCGAATTATGCTTGCATTATGTGCTCGATTTAATTGGGAATTAAAACAAATGGATGTCAAAAGCTGCGTTTTTGCATGGTGATTTGGATGAAAAAATCTATATCTTGGCACTATTGGTTTTGTTGACAAAAAGAATCCCGATTTTGTTTGTTTACTTAAAAATCCTTGTATGGCTTAAAACAGTCTCTAGATGTTGGAACAAGAAATTTGATGATTGCATCTTTGTCTTTGAAATTTAAACGAAGTTCTTATGATCATTGTTTGTATTTTAAAGAAGATGCTAAAACTCTGTTTTCTTGTTGATTTATGTTGATGACATCTTTGTTAATTAGTCCTTGTGTTAAAACTGTTGAGCATGTTAGAAACTGTCTAAGTCTTTAAGTTTGACATGAAATACTTGGGAGATGCTAAAAGGATTTTAGGAATGAACATTTTTAGAGATAGAAAAAACTCGTGATTTTTCTAAATCGATTTCTTATGTTGAAAAGATTTTGAGTAAATTTTCTATGTTGGATTCTAAACCCGTGAATGTTCCTTTGGTGGTCATTTTCTTTTGAGTAAAGAACAATGTCCTAAAACAGAGACCATGATGTTAATTCTATGAAGAATGTGCCATATTCCAATGCTATAGGTTACATTATGTATCTTATGGTTAGCACTAGACCCGATATCGCTTATTCGTGAGTTGCTTGAGTAGATACATGTCTAATCCTGGAATTATACATTGGAATCTTTGTTAAATGGCTTTTGCGATATTTGAAACATTCTTTGAATTATAGTCCGAAATTTGCTAAGTGCAAAGATGGGGTTAAATTGAAAGGTTATGTGGATTCTAATTATGCGAATGATAGGGATAATAGAAAATCAACAACTTCTTATGTGTTCACTTTGTGTGGTTCATGTGTTAGTTGGAAATCGCAATTCTGAAGATGTTGTTGCATTGTCTACGATCAATACGAGTATATTCTTTATCAAGCATCAAGCATTTAAAGAAGCAATTTGGCTTAAAGGCTTGATTTACGAACTTGGTTTTCTTGATGGTAATGTTGTTGTGTTTTCTCGACAATCAATCGGTATTCAATTGTGTAAGAATCCTGTTTTTTCATGATAGAACTAAGCATATTGATGTGAGGTTTCATTACATTCGTGATATTGTTGCTAAAGGCTTAGTTAATCTTGAAAAAATACCTTCCGAATTTAATCCTGGCGATATGGGAACTAAATGCTTGCCTGTTAGTAAATTTTTGACATGTCTAAAAATTTTAAATTTTGATCTGGTGATTGAGCAGTTACATTCTGGGTTTTGGAAATGACTTCTTTGTGTGCTTGTTATTTCCAAAGATGATTGTCTTTGTGTGCAATCCGGTCACTTTACTACCTGTCCTTCCGTGTTATAGTTTGCTTTGTGCTCACTATAAAATGTATTCTTGCCGCACCTGACGTGTGTAGTAAGAAAAAAATCGGCGATGATGATAATCGTGTTCTTTGTGACCCCAGTGCTTTGTGAACCGGTATTAGTCCAGGTGGAGAATGTTGTTTTTTGGCCCAATACCTTCATGGTTTGTGGTCCGCTTAAGCCCACCAAAGCAACTCAACCCCAAAGCATTGACCGGGTCGACCGCCCTGCCGTTAAAAACCGCGGATCCTCTTTATTGCTCCATCTCAGTAGTCCCTTTTAGGGATTTCATCCCACCCTTCATTAGCCCATTATTTATCTCCCTGTTGGTGAAACCCTAAGAAATGAACAAGACTCCTTTTTGGTCTTCACTACTGAAATCTCTCTCTCTCAAAACAACACGGTTCTCTCTCATTTTCTGTGTGAATCGAGTTCGATTCTTTGTGGGTTTTGGGAGGTGGCTTTCGATTTCTTCTTTGGGTGTTCAAAATCGGAACTTTGAGGGGTTTTTTCGGGGTTGACCGATCGTTGCGAAGGGTTCGAGAGGGCTTTGGGGTGAGCGCTTGGTGTGCTCATCTTCTCCACCTTAGGGCACTTACCTGCTTGCTTTGTGCACGTCCTTGGGGTAAAAATCAGTTTACGAGCCGAAGGATTCGACCCTCGTCTTCTTCGCCGGAGCTTCAAGCCGTACCTTGAAGCTCGTTGTTTGTACTGAGTCATTTTGTTGTGCGAATCGCCGCGAAAGAAAAAACGGTGAAATCCTTCCTTACCTATCGTTGTTTTTTTCGATCCTTTTACATTTTTTACAAATTTATTTATTTACTCTTGTGTTGTGTTGTGTGACAGAGGCTCGATGCGAAAGGAGAGCGCTGGAGTTAAGGTTAAAAAGAGTGGTGCTTTTGGTATTCTTGTTTCATTTTCGATTTAGTATAGTTAAAAGGTTTTCTTGCGGCTTGAATGGGAAAAAGTGCCTTCCCTAGGTTGCCTTTGTGTTCGAAAGCCTTAATCTGTAATTTATCGCTTTTGTTTAGAAAGATTGTAATCCCCAATCCCTAATCCCATAGTCAAGTATTGTAATAGTTAAATCATTAGCTTTTGAGTATTTGAATGGCTATGGCGTGCGGGCTCGGCAATGGGGTCGATACCTAACAACTTAAATGAAAGTAGTGGGTCTATTCCATGCCACCCATTTGGGTAGCTCATTGGATGAGCACACACACATACACACCCACATGGGGTGTGTGCTCATCCAATGGTGATAAACACACTTGGGTAGCCACCCAGTTGGGTGGCATGGAATTTACCAAAGTCTGTGAATGGCAAAAGAGAACATTTATTAACATATTCAAGACATGAATCTACTATAGTAACGATTATGGATATCAAACGCCATTATTAAGGGCGAGAAAAAGAACTTTCACAAATTGAACTAATTTTGGGTCGGTCGAGCACAAAGAAGTGAACGGTGCCGTGCAAGGCTCGGTTTGACATGTCTATGGATCTGGTCTTTCATATCAAAGCAAACTTCTCAAACATCTTTGGAAAAAGTCTTATATTAGTGAAGCTTAATCTTTGAGTGCAGGTTTTTGGCTTAAGAAGAATATATAGGGTACTAAAAGGCGAATAATCACAAGACTAGGTCCATGGATAGACATGTTTACACAGGTATAATCCCATAATGTTTAGATATGCTTAGTAAGAGAATTGTGCTCTTTTGCTTATTTTTAAGCCTTCCCACATTCATGCTCATGTCCAAAATAGAAACACTCTTAGCAGCAGCAAATTAAAAAGTTTGCTTCGGAGATGACATTATTTGTCAATACATCCAAGCAAGAGTTCTTGTACTAAATTACATTCAACATTCAGAAAAAAAAAAAAAAAAAAGAAAAGAAAAGTCCAGCATAAATCCAGGTTTCAGCAAACTCAAAATTTTGGTACCACAAACTTGCAGCAGAGTTAGTTTTCAGAAAAAAAAAATGCCGTTTCCAAAAAAAAAAGCACTTGCAGCAAAATTAATCAATAAACTTAGAAAGAGAAAAATAGCTTAAATTTTACAAACGGAACAAAGAACAAATCATATTCCGGAAATTAACAATCGCAAATTGGTACATAGCACTTTCCATTCATATAGAGAATGAAACAGTAGTAAATACAGAACTAAAAACCCCAAAGGAGCTTATTCAACATCAATATATCTGTGCTAATAGGAGAAGTTAAATAGATTCTCTCTTAAAAGCATAAACAAGTTCCTACAACCTATTTTACCACTACTTAGCCTCTAAATAACATAATTAGACCACTCAGACATATGTGATGTCTGGTCCATTGTCAAGCTCGGCATATTATCCATCTTAACAGGATTATCTATCCCTCCAATCAATCTAGCAGGATTACCCACAGCAGTAGTTCTAGCAGGCACACGTTTTAGCACCATAGACCCTGCACCAATCTTAGCCCCATCTTCAATCCTAACATTGCCCAAAACACAAGTCCCAGCCCCAATCAAAACACCATCCCCGATTTTCGGATGCCGATCGCCACAGGCCTTACCGGTCCCACCCAACGTCACGTTGTGCAAAATCGACACATTATTCCCAATTACAGCAGTTTCACCTACAACAACACCAGTCGCATGATCAAGCAAAATCCCTCTCCCGATTTTCGCCCCTGGGTGAATATCCACCGCGAAAACTTCTGAAACCCTGTTTTGTATCAAGAGTGCCAATATTTTCCTACCTTTGGACCACAAATTATGTGCTATCCTATGAGCCTGAATTGCTAAGAACCCTTTAAAATTCAAGAAACAGTGCACATAACTAATACAAGCAGGGTCCCTTTCTTTGACTGCAGTCAAATCATCAGTGACTGCCCTAATAATTTCTTGTTCCTCTGTGAGCAACCCCAGGAAAAGATCATACAGGGTGAATATAGGCAGGCTAGAATTGCTTAATTTCATCGAGAGATAATTGGCTAGGGCACTCTCCATGGAATCATGAGACAAGATCGAATTAAAATAATAATTACACAATATTGGCTCTTGATCGATATCTGACCTGGCCTCATCCTTCATCCGCAGCCATAAATCATCAATTCTTTCGAAAACGGTGTCCGTCTGTCTGTTTAGGGTTTTTGAATTTATCTCTGAAATGGGCAGGGAAGGGTAATTGGGCCTGCAATATTTCAGATAAGTATTGAAAACATGGTCATCGGCGGTGGGTGGATTGGTTTGAGGAGGAGTTTCTGTTCTGGAAGAGTGTACACAAGTTGCCATGTTGAAAGGTGAGTGCTTGAATGGCTTGAAAATGGGCGAGGGGCGTACAAATGGCGATCTGAGAAAATGAGAGGTACGAGAAAATGCGAGGTGGTAGAGAAAGCTATATATAGCTGGGAAGATGTGGATGGGGAGAGAGTGAGAGACCCGAAGATTTCATGGGAAAGGATTTTATTTAGAGATAATTACAAAAGCACCCCTATGGTTTGGGCTAATTAGTTTGATTTTGTTTTAAATTTAAGGTGGTAACTGGTAACTACAATATTTTAGAAATATCGGAGGTTTTGAAAACTATGGAATTTCTTGTAATAAGCTCGAACCTCAGGGTGTGTTTTGTAATAATCCCTTTTATTTATTGTTAGTTGTTACCCCACTGTGAAAACCGGAAATTATTTTTAGCGAATTATTATTAATTAAAAAAAGGTTTCCTTTAGTAGCTTAATCGCCGGAGAGGATTATGAGGGCTGTCTGAGGAGGCGTGTGTTTGACACGACTCTATAGGGACCACGACCACAACCACGCGCAGCCACCTCAGTAACACTGAACTTCAAAAATAGGCAATCTTCTAGTAATTTAAGTAAAATTTGAAGTTCTGTCAAAAAAAAAAAAGTAAAATTTGAAGTTTGTAAAATAATTTTTATTTTTAAACAAGAAGAATAATTTCATTAATTGATTTAAACTAGCAGTAATTGATAGAAGACATAAATAAAACTGTAAAAAACATAGCAGATGAAACTATAAAAAGATTCATAACATCTAGGTTAATAACAAAATTCAGCTTAAAGCCTACAATTTTGAAAATTTTATACTGTTTAGAATCAGGGGTGTCTCCTTGTAAGGCCCCCCAAATTTTTTAAAAACTTAATTAACCTCTATGTATTTTGGTTTTTAAATATTAAATTTAGTACTTAAGAATTTATTTTTTAGTAATTTAGACCTCCAAAGTTAATTAGCCCCCCATCATGAGGTATCTAGCTCCGCTATTTGTCTAGAATACCCATGATTCTAAATGTGCAATATACATGCTCAAGACCATAATCCGGTTTGTTATCTCTATCGAATCGTAAATTTGCTTCATCCACAAAAGAAAAACTAAATCATCCACAAAAGAAAAAAAATTTTTTTCAATGCAACATTAATTTACGATTGCCCACACCAATTTTCAAAAAAAAAAGAATTCCCCCAAAATTTTCCAAAATCACAAACAAATTATTTTTTAAAGAAAAAAATAACTAATTTAGATTTTCTAAATGTGTCTTTTACAATATAAAAACCATTCATTTAGAAACAAACACATAGTATAAAAAAACTTGTGGATGGGTGATTTCCAAACGGCAAATCAAAACAAGAAAAAAAAAATAACCTAGTCACCCATTAACGATGAAGGGCAAGAACGAAAAGTAAAAGAAAAAGAATGTTTGACCCACAAGACACAATTGAAAGTTTCTGGATTTTTCAATCTGGCCCCCAACTTTTCAATTTAGTCCAAAATCTTAATTGAAGTTTTAATTTCTTTCTTTGAACCCTAAAACTTATATTTCATCAATTTCACCAATTAAAAGCCCCAAATTTTTGTTTATAAATATAATTATTTTAATTAGAAGTTAGTATTTAGTCCCGACGCCTAAATCATGTTAAATTTATAATGTAAGTGACGACGTACCGAGCAATTAGGGTTTTTTACTTTCGAGTTATGTGCTTCTATTACTTGCTTTTGAGGTAGGGATTTAAGGAGACTATGGTAGGAAAACAATTTTTTGCAATTTGAAACTTGGCTTTTTTTACATTTTTGGAGTGGGTGGCGCTATTTGCCCCTAAGATTTGATTAATACACCATACTCCCAATATTTACAAAAATGTCATAAGTTAAAAAGACTATGATACCCTTAATAAAATAAAAAAAAAGTGCACGATCGAAAAAAGCTGATTTTTTCCAAAATAAACTTCAAAAAAAGCTGAGTTTTTCCAAAATAAGCTTCAAAAAAGCTATTTAAGCTGTTTTTTTCCAAAAAACGCTGGAAACAACATTTTTTCCGAAAAAAAAAGCTGTTTTTTTCCCAAAAACGCTGGAAAAAGCTTTTTTTTCCCCAAAAAAAGTTGTTTAAGTTGTTTTTTTTTCCAAAAACGCTGGAAACAACTTTTTTCCCCAAAAAAAAACTGTTTCTCTTTTTTCCCGAAAAAAGCTTATTTTTTCCACTGTTTTTTTTTTTCCAAAAAACGCTGGAAACAGCTTTTTTTCCCCAAAAAAAAAATTGTTTAAGCTGTTTTTTTCTCCAAAAAAAGTTGTTTCTCTTTTTTCCCAAAAAAACTGTTGTTTTCCAGCTTTTTTTTCGAAAAAAAACTGTTTTTTTTAAGTTAGGATTTTTTAGTTTGGAGGGTAAAATTGTAAATATAGGTGTGGTGTATTTAGTAATTAGATGGGTTTGTAAAATTGGGATGGGGTGTAGGAATGTGGTGTATTAATCAAATATTGAGGTGCAAATAGCGCCACCTTTTTGGAATTCTCTCACTCTTTTTTTTTTTTTGCTACAAATAACATGTAGTGTACGGCTTTTTCATTTTGCAACATTCTACCAGCCGGAGTTAGGATATTCGAGTAATGTTCAAACTCCGCAGGGTCAAGGTTGAAAAGTGTTTAAAATGCCAAACTTCATGCTGCACATTTTTTTCCTCTGAAGTTTAACGAATAGCATATTCCTAGAATTATTTGTCCAATTGAAAATGTCTTCATCATGCTACTCTAAATTAATAATTCCAAAGCCTTCTAAAAAAAAGTTCCAAAGAATCTCTACAAGTGAGGAAAATAACTGCATTTTGCAGATAAACATTGAAGGTGCGTCACGTACAAGTTTAGTGGATTCTCGGCCCAAATTTGCCATGTTTAGGTCATTATTGTGAAGGAACAGGTCATTATTAAGATTTAAGATTAAGACATATAGCAAATCTATATATATATAGATATATATATATAGGGGGAGGGTTATATAGGACACCCTATTATATGAGTACATAGGACCAAATCCAAGCCACCAATCTATTAATTTCAATGGTTGTGATTAAATCTGATTAATGTTGATTAAATATGTGATAAAGTCAAAATGGGGGCAAATCAGTCCACATAAAAATAGGGGTGTTGGCTAAATTTAGAAAATCCCATGAAAATAGGATGAGTTACCATCAACTTTGCAATCACAATCCACCAAATCTGTTATCCAAAATCGTCCCAGCCATAATCATCCTCTCCATCGAGTATGTCCAGCGAAGTTCTACTCTCACCATGCACAGATCGAAATTTCGAGACTTGAAGCAAGAAAAAAATAAAAATGGATGACCACTATGAAGAATGCTTCAACACTAGTGAATAATAAGGTAACCATTTGTCTCGTCTTTCATTGTTTATATTGTCCATTTTTACTGAATACAATTAAATTTTGATTCACATTTTTTTAAAACAATCATTTCGATTCATCATTCCATTTTTTTTAATGTTTACCCAGAAAGTTGCTTATGCATGTCTATAATGTTGCTTATCTATGCCTATGAATATGCTTAAAATTATGAACTTACTTGCGAATATGTGAAACCAATCATGTTATGCAGAAAATTCATTTCTTCATCCCCGTTTTTTTCTTTAAAAAATACATGCATGCTATGATCGAAATGTTGTTTATATGTGCTTAAATACTTGCTCGCACATATGCAAAATGTTGCTTACGTTTGTTCTGTGTTTTAAACTCTCAGATTAATTGAGCATTGTTTGATAAAAAGCAAATGTACATAAACTGATATTATATGGTCTCTTCATTTATTCAATCATTATTTTTTCATCGTATCAAGATTTTTATGTATTGAAATTTTTTGATTACGTCCCTATTTTTCTAACCCAGTACTTTGCTTAGTTATGGCTAGAATTTTGCTTACATGTACATAATTATATGTTTATGTATATGCTAAATATTGCTTAATTATTTATTTTGCTTGAATCAGTTGGGATTGCATATGTGCCGCAACATCGGATTGAAATAACATCGGATTCATCTTCGAACTGGATATCGGAATGTGACGAAAATATGACTTCAAAAGAAGAAATGAATTTTGATAATGTCGACAACGAAATACAATTCTACAAAAATTATGGTCATGCTTATTACTGATATGTACTCTGCTTATTTGTGACTGTTGTAATGCTTTTCGAGTAAATAATTCAACATTCGTGCAAAATTTGGTTACTGCAGTCCCATATGTTCAATTGATTATTTGTGTGTAAAGTATTTCTTGTGAAATGATACAAAACAATTGAGTTATGCTTGCAGTATAAAAAAACCATGAAAATAATTGCTTACAAAGCAATTGAATTTTGCTTACAAAGCGATTGAAGCCTGCTTACAAAGCAATTGAATTATGCTTACAGTATCTAAAAACCATGAAAATAATTGCTTACAAAGCAATTGAATTTTGCTTACAAGGCAATTGAATTCTACTTACAAAACAATTGAATTCTGCTTGCAATATCTAAAAACCATGAAAATAAATACGGCACTAACTAGAAAACATTCTTATATCAACTACGAATGTACATCAAAACCAACCATATTTAAAATGACTATAAAAAAAACTACAATATTCAATATTTTTGATCAAAAAGTATGAAACAACAACGTTTCCTTGTGATCCTAACTCATTTTAGCAAACTCCTTCGCCCGTCCCAAAACCGACTCTCTTTTGCCATTTCCAGCAGAAAATCTATAAAAAAAAAGACACTAGTCAGCTATATAAAGCATTCATTAACATACAATCATTTATAAGTATAACAACAACCAAGCATAAGCATAATATAACACATACATAAGCATAATCGAAAACATACATAAGAAAAATTGTTTACAACATTAAGCAGTTGATAACATCAATAAGCAATCCCCCAAACTTAGAAAAAAACATGACAACACTAATTACCCCCATGTTTGAGAGCATAATATAAAACATATATAAGCATAGTACAAAACATACATAAGCATAATTATCAACAACAATAAGCACTATTTTTTTTAAACGGTCGAAATATTCAACAGGGCAACCGGTCGCCCTATGTTATTTTGTGACAGCAAAATTCCAACCGTTGCAATCTGTGACAGCAAGATTTGCTTTTGATTTTTGTACAATATTTCTACATCTTGTGATCTTCTTTTTGTAGATAAAAGTGAAGATAGAGGAGCCTATGTTGGGAGCCTATGTTGGTGAAGCTTCCCTATAAATAGAGGATGAATTGAAGATACAAAACACAACACATACAAGCAAAATACACAACAAGAAATCTGCAAATTGTTCAAGCTTTCATTTTTACATTCTTGTTGTAATAGCCTAAGTACTTTCACTTGCACATCTTTGAGTTCTAGGCTTTTTGATTCTTGATTACACTTGCACTCAATCTTTGTATTAGTTTCATAGAGTTGTAATCTTGAATTTTGTCCATCATTCAACACAAGACATCCTTGTGAGTATTCTTGTGGTAAGAATACACTTGGGTGATTTAGGTGATAGGTGTTTGAAGAGTGTGGTACTCTTCAAAGGTGGTGAAGGAAGATTGTGGTAATCTCCTTGAAGGTGTTGTAAGAGGATTGTGGTGATCCTCAAGGTGTTGTATTAATTGTGGTAATTAATAAAATCTTTTTCTTTTTGAAATCCATCCCTGAGATCTTTGGGGTGGTAGAGGATTAGGCCCTAGGTGGGTTGAACCTCTTTAAATCAACGAGTGTTGTTTAATTTCCGAATTTACATTCTTGTCATTTACTTGTTGATTCGAAAAAGAGGGTGATTTGCGAAAAATCGGCATAATCTATTCACCCCCCCTCTAGATTATCGTAGCCACTTGGACTAACAAGTGGTATCAGAGCCAAACTCTTTGGCTAAGCTCGTTCCGAGTAAAGAGAAAAGATCCATGGCTACGAATGAAGCTTATCTCACCACCGCGCCTCCACCAACAAGCCACCACTATTCGACGCCAACAACTACGCATTTTGGAAAGACCGCATGGAGTGCTTTCTACAAGGATGCGGATTTGATATTTGGAATGTGGTCATTGAAGGAGTTTCTCAACCAACAACAAAATTGGAGGATGGTACCACTACTCCCAAGCCATTCAAGGAGTACGATGAAAATGACAAGAAGGCTTTCTCTCTAAATGGTAAGGCCTTAAATATTTTACATTGCTCTCTTACCGCCACCGAATATAATCGCATAAGAGGCATACGGTCGGCACATGAAGTTTGGAAAAAATTAGAAACCATTTATGAGGGCACAAAGAAAGTAAAGCAAGCAAGAAAAACAATGCTTGTGAAAGACTTTGAAAATTTCAATATGCATGATGGTGAAAGCATATCAAAAATGATGGAAAGGCTTGACAACATTGTCAATCCTCTTGTGGCTCTTGGAAAGGTCATCTCCGAAGAAGACAAGGTGACCAAGGTATTAAACGCCCTTCCCGGCTCATGGTCCGAAAAGGTGACGACAATCACGGAAGCTCAAAATCTTGAGACACTCAAGTTTGATGAGCTCATTGGGAATCTCCACATTTATGAAGTATATCTCAAGGAGAGGAAAAATTCTCAACCATCCACCTCTAAATCGGGTACGCAAAATATTATTAAAGGCTTAGCATCTTCTTCTAATAATGTTTATTATGCTAGTGATGAGGATGATGAAGAAACGGCGGCTCTTGTTAGAAAATTTGCAAAATTTGTAAACAAAAATAAAGCAAGAAAGCCAAGAGATAATTCTTGCTTCAAATGCGGAAAATCCGGGCACTACATAGCCGATTGCCCAAAATTAGCGGAAGAGGAACAAAAGAAGAAAAAGCCTTTTCCGAAAAAGAAGGCGTTAAATGCGGACGTCAAAACTTGGGATGAATTACTTGAAACAACCGACGAGGAAGGAGAATCCGAACATGGTCTTATGGCCATAGACGATGAAAATACCGAGGTACGCTCTAATGCTTCATCTTCTTCCCTAGTTGATGAATTGCAAAATGAGTTTCAAAATTTGATTGTTAAATACAAGAATTTGAAAAAGGAGCATAAAGAGCTTAAACTAGAAAAGGATAAATTATTTACTTCTTATGACTCTCTTGATA
This sequence comes from Rehmannia glutinosa, assembly GCA_016081115.2. NCBI lineage: Eukaryota > Viridiplantae > Streptophyta > Magnoliopsida > Lamiales > Orobanchaceae > Rehmannia > Rehmannia glutinosa. Next base: position 45,577,455 of record CM071933.1, read on the forward strand.
AAGCTCATGCTATTACTCTTACTATGGTCCGTACTCTTGAAACCGAAAAATAAACGCTCACAAATGATATTGAAAATTTGAAAAAGGATGTGCATCGATTCAATTTAAGTACGGATAAAGTCACAAAAATTTTAGATGCACAAAGAGATGAGCATTCTAAATTAGGACTTGGTTATAAACCTTTTCAAAATGCTTTTAAGAAAAAAGACCAAGGTCCAACCTTTGTACGTGCTAGTAGTCCTCGTATTATTACTTGTTTTTATTGTGGTAAGAATGGACACTATGCTAGCAATTGTAAATTGAAGAATAATTTTAGCTATTATTGGAGACCTAAAGGTCTCAAGGCTAACCCCATGGACCCCAAAATTATAGGGTACCTAAAAATAATTCCTTTGTAGGTTATAGGGGCTATAACAACAATGGAAGATTCAAAATGGCTCGTGGACAGCGGATGTTCACGCCATATGACCGGAAAGAGAGAACTTTTTACCAACATCAAGCTCCAAGAAGAGGGTATGGTCATGTTCGCAATGGCAAAGGAAGAATTCTTGGAAATGGAGAAATTGGTAACTCTTCTTTCTCTCTTAGTAATGTTCTTTTAGTAGAAGGGCTTAAGTTCAATTTGATAAGTGTTAGCCAACTTTGTGACTCAAATTATAATGTTGTTTTTAATAAAGAAAAATGTCTTATTTCCAAAAATGATAAAATTATTTGTGAAGCAATTAGAAAAGGCAATCTTTACAAAATTTGTACAAGTGATTTGGTTAGTCAAAATGTTTCTTGTCTTGTCGCCAATAATGATTTAACTAGCTTATGGCATAGGCGACTTGGACATGTTGGATACAAAAATTTGCAAACTATTTACAAAAACCAACATGTAAAAAGACTACCCAAATTGAATTTTGAAAATCTTGGCTTATGTGACACTTGTCAAAAGAACAAATTAGTTAAGAGTAGTTTTAAGTCCAAAAATGAAATTTCCACTACCAAACCCCTACAAATGCTTCATCTTGATTTGTATGGGGATATTGGTACGGCAAGTCTAAGTGGAAAACATTACACTTTTGTTATAGTTGATGATTTTTCTAGATATACTTGGGCTCTATTTCTTACAAATAAAAGCGATGCCGTTAATGAGTTTGTTAAGTTGTGTAGACTCATTGAAAATGAAAAGGAAGATACTATTAAGTCCATTCGAAGTGATCGAGGTGGAGAGTTTGACGGCAAATTTAGAGTCTTTTGTGAAACCAAGGGATATAGTCATAATTTTTCGGCTCCAAGGACACCTCAACAAAATGGAGTAGCCGAAAGGAAGAATCGGACACTTCAAGAAATGAGTCGGTCCATGCTCAATGAATTTTCACTTCCAAAATATTTTTGGGCCAAAGCCGTAAGTACCGCTTGCTATGTCATTAATCGAGTTTATATTCATCCTAAAATGAATAAAACTCCATATGAGTTTTGGTAAGGAAGAACTCCAAATATTAGTTATTTCAAAATATTTGGATGTAAATGTTTTATTTTGAATACTAAGGATCAATTAGACAAACTTGATCCTAAGGCCGATGAAGGAATATTTATGGGGTATTCAATCAAGAGCAAAGCATATCGGGTTTATAATAAGACTAGTGGGGTTGTTGAAGAATCTATCCATGTCAAATTCAATGAAGCTTCGGGTGTTGAAAGGATACCCAATGATGAAAGTGATGAAGAGGACATCGTTGAAACCATTGTTCAAGATGAAACTCAAAATGATCAACCTTCAAGCTCAAGTGTTCCTCAAGAAGATAAAGGTGATACTTCGAATCTTCCCGTAGCATTGAAATTTAAGGGAGATCACCCAAAAGATCTTATTATTGGTGATCCCCTTGATAAAGTAATGACTCGAGGAAAATTTGCCGAGAAAGCTCTTATATCTCAAAAAGAGCCTAAAAATGCTAAGGAAGCCATTGAAGATGAGGATTGGTTTTTAGAAATGCAAGAGGAGTTGAATCAATTTGAAAGGAATGATGTATGGGAATTAGTACCTTGTCCTCCATCTCAAACCATTATTGGTACAAAATGGGTATTTCGGAACAAGCTCGATGACCAAGGCAATATTGTTCGAAACAAAGTAAGGTTAGTAGCTCAAGGTTATTGTCAAGAAGAAGGTATTGATTATGATGAAACATTTGCACCCGTAGCACGTTTAGAAGCTATTCGTATTTTACTTGCATATTCTTGTTTTAAAAATTTCAAGCTTTACCAAATGGATGTAAAATCCGCATTTTTAAATGGTATTATTCAAGAAGAAGTCTATGTAAAACAACCTCCGGGGTTTGAAAATTTTTCTAGGCCTAATGATGTTTATAGACTTAAAAAGGCCTTGTTTGGTTTGAAACAAGCACCCCGTGCATGGTATGATAGACTTAGCTCTTTTCTTTTGCAAAATGGTTTTACAAGAGGTTAAGTTGACACTACTCTCTTTGTTTTTGAAAAAGGGCAAGATTGCTTATTAGTGCAAATTTATGTTGATGATATTATTTTTGGTGCTACTAATGAATCCTTGTGCAAGAAATTTTCTAAGTTAATGCAAGGTGAATTTGAAATGAGCATGATGGGGGAGCTCAACTTCTTCCTTGGACTTCATATTAAGCAATGCCAAGAAGGAATTTATATTTCTCAATCAAAATATACAAAGGAACTTTTGAAAAAATTTGGCATTGAAGAAGGAAGAACCGTCTCTACCCCAATGGCAACAAACGTCAAGATTGACAAAGATGAAAAAGGCAAGTCGGTTGATGAATCCAAATATAGAGGTATGATTGGTAGTTTACTTTATTTAACCGCAAGTAGACCGGACATTCTTCATGCCGTATGCCTATGCGCTCGTTTTCAAAGCAATCCCAAAGAATCTCATTTAAGTGCCGTTAAAAGGATTTTTCGATATTTGAAAGGCACTATTCAATATGGTTTATTTTATCCAAAGAATGAAAATTTTTCTCTTAAAGGTTATAGTGATTCGGACTATGCGGGAAATATTGATGATCGGAATAGTACTTCCGGATCATGTCAATATTTAGGCGATTGCCTAGTATCTTGGTTTTCAAAGAAGCAAAATTGTGTTTCACTTTCAACGGCCGGGCCGAATATATTTCCGAAATTTTGTTGTACTCAACTTCTTTGGATGAAACAAACTTTAGCGGATTATAAATATTCTTTTGAAAATGTTCCTATCTTTTGTGATAACATATCCGCTATAAATATTGCTCAAAACCCGGTTCATCATAACCGTACTAAACATATTGAGATTCGACATCATTTTCTAAGGGATTGTGTCTCAAAACGAAAAATTGAGATATCTTTTGTACCATCTCAAGATCAATTAGCGGACATTTTTACTAAACCGCTAACTTCCGAGACTTTTGCATCAATACGAGCTCGGTTAGGCATAATGCATATTGAATGAGGTCTATGATTGCATTTTACACGTTTTTAAAACTTAGGGGCGAAAAATCGGATTTTTGGTTGAAAATTCAATTTTGGAAATTTTATCAAAACAAAAATGAAGAGGTTGAGGGCAACCGGTCGCCCTCAACGTCGACCGGTCGCCCTCAACAATGACCGGTCGCCCGTCAACAAATTTTGGTTAAATTCGGTTTTGTCTTCAGTTTCAGCCATTGTGGCTTATTTTGTCTATTTTTCGTCCCCTTCGCCAAATACACTAAAATTTCACTTCAAATGTGTTTTCTTGTATATGTTTCATTTTTTGGACTTCATTAAGCTCGATTATCATCATCATTGCTCATCTTTACCGAATAAATGGTAAGAATTCTACTCCATTTGCTCAATTGGGTTGAACCCTTGAGATTTTGACTTATTTGCAAAATTCTTGATGCTAGTTTCATATGAATGTGATGAGCTTAATATTTATGATGTATTGAATGTTGTTTGAACTGAATTGGTGATGAAAATTTTTGGCTTAAATGAATTTCAAAGGCGTTATATACTTCTAGTTTTATTCGACGCACGCCAAGTGTTCGACAAAATGTTTCAATGAAAAATTCATCACCTACGTGATTCTCTCGATTTGAAAAGTCATATAAGTTTATAGAGATCATGTTTTATCAATCAAATGAGCTTTTGCAAGTCAATTGATCAACTTTTCCCTTTTATTTGGAATTTAAGCTTCAATTTTCAATAAGCTCGATAAATCGATAAATTTGCGCACTTTGATATGAATATATGATGTTTTTATATTGCTAACATTCTTTTTGATGATTCCAAAGGGAGAGAAACATGAAAAATGCTCATACGCTCAAAGAAGCGAAAATAAGCTTGCAAGAAAAGCTATAAGCTAGGGCTCTTGAAAGCCATAAGCTGTGAACAATGCTTAGTCCATTTGATGTATTGTGGACTTTTATGCTTGACTAATGATGTTTTGTGACAGGGGGAGCTTATAAGCTCATGGAATTCAAGCTTAAGTTGTGAAAGCTAAGCTTTTAGCTTTTAGTTGTTGCTTGTATACTTGTTCTTTATATGCATGTTGATAGGGGGAGCTTGTGCAAAAATGACTTTGAAAAATCTTTGCTCCTATCCTTGTGTGCTTGTACTTATGATGTATCTTGTTTGTAATTGATTGTTGTTTTAAGACCGGAAAATTTGTTTTGTTTTAAAATCGACCTTCTAAAATTGTTTTGGTTTGTAATAATCAAAAAGGGGGAGTTTGTTAGATAAATGTTTTTATCAAGATTTTGATGATTTTGTTTTAATAAGATTTTATACCAAAACAATGTTTTTATATGTTGTCCAAATACTCCTAAATGATTTAAAATGTTTTTACTAATTTTTGGAGTATTTCTTAGAGTTTTTAATTTGATAAAAATTGGACAACACTTTTGATGGTTTTGTTTAAATTGGTTTTTACACCAAAACTATGTTTTTAAATGTTGTCTAAATACTCCCAAATGATTTAAAATGTTTTTACTAATTTTTTGGAGTATTTCTTGAAGTTTATTTTTGAAAAAAATCGGACAACATTTCAAAGGGGAGGTCGACCGGTCGCCCAAATGGTCGACCTGTACCTGAAGATAAGAAAACACGAAACAGAACTTACGGACTTGAAAAATGGAGCAGGGGGACCGGTCCAGGGGAGGGCCGACCGGTCGCACCCCTGGGCTACCGGTCGAACCCCCTTCCGACCGGTCGCAACCCCCTGCAACCCCTACCTAGATCGCACTATTTTTTTTAAACGGTCGAAATCTTCAACAGGGCAACCGGTCGCCCTATGTTATTTTGTGACAGCAAAATTCCAACCGTTGCAATCTGTGACAGCAAGATTTGCTTTTGATTTTTGTACAATATTTCTACATCTTGTGATCTTCTTTTTGTAGACAAAAGTGAAGATAGAGGAGCCTATGTTGGGAGCCTATGTTGGTGAAGCTTCCCTATAAATAGAGGATGAATTGAAGATACAAAACACAACACATACAAGCAAAATACACAACAAGAAATCTGCAAATTGTTCAAGCTTTCATTTTTACATTCTTGTTGTAATAGCCTAAATACTTTCACTTGCACATCTTTGAGGTCTAGGCTTTTTGATTCTTGATTACACTTGCACTCAATCTTTGTATTGGTTTCATAGAGTTGTAATCTTGAATTTTGTCCATCATTCAACACAAGACATCCTTGTGAGTATTCTTGTGGTAAGAATACACTTGGGTGATTTAGGTGATAGGTGTTTGAAGAGTGTGGTACTCTTCAAAGGTGGTGAAGGAAGATTGTGGTAATCTCCTTGAAGGTGTTGTAAGAGGATTGTGGTGATCCTCAAGGTGTTGTATTAATTGTGGTAATTAATAAAATCTTTTTCTTTTTGAAATCCATCCCGAGAGATCTTTGGGGTGGTAGAGATTAGGCCCTAGGTGGGTTGAACCTCTTTAAATCAACGAGTGTTGTTTAATTTCCGAATTTACATTCTTGTCATTTACTTGTTGATTCGAAAAAGAGGGTGATTTGCGAAAAATCGGCATAATCTATTCACCCCCTCTAGATTATCGTAGCCATCTTGTGTTGAATGATGGACAAAATTCAAGATTACAACTCTATGAAACCAATACAAAGATTGAGTGCAAGTGTAATCAAGAATCAAAAAGCCTAGACCTCAAAGATGTGCAAGTGAAAGTACTTAGGCTATTACAACAAGAATGTAAAAATGAAAGCTTGAACAATTTGCAGATTTCTTGTTGTGTGTTTTGCTTGTATATGTTCTATCTTGTGTCTTCAATTCATCCTCTATTTATAGGGAAGTCTTCACCAACATAGGCTCCCAACATAGGCTCCTCTATCTTCACTTTTGTCTACAAAAAGAAGATCACAAGATGTAGAAATATTGTAAAAAAATCAAAAGTAAATCTTGCTGTCAAAAATTTCAAACAGTATAATTTTGTTGTCACAAAATAGCATAGGGCGACTGGTTGCCCTGTTGATGATTTCGACCGTTTGAAAAAATTAGTGCGATCCAGGTACAGGTCGTCAGGGGGGTCGACCGGTCGACGGGGGGTGTGACCGGTCGCCCTAGGGTGCGACCGGTCGACCTCACCCTTGACCGGTCCCCCTCCTTCTTTTTTTTACAGAATTTGTTTCTGTTTCATTACATTTCATTTTTCAACTCTTCAGTCTGCGATTTCGACGTATAGGGCGACCGGTCGACCTCCAATATTAAATGTTGTCCGATTTTTATCAAAAATAAACATCAAGAAATACTCCAAAAAATTAGTAAAAACATTTTAAATCACTTGGGAGTATTTTGACAACATTTATAAACATAGTTTTGGTGTAAAAACCAATTTAAACAAAACCATCAAAAGTGTTGTCCATTTTAATCAAAAAATAAATTCTAAGAAATACTCCAAAAATTAGAAAAAAACATTTTAAATCATTTAGGAGTATTTGGACAACATTTATAAACATTGTTTTGGTATAAAAACTCATTTAAACATAATCATCAAAATCTTGATAAAAACATTTATCTAAGAAACTCCCCCTTTTTGATGATTACAAACCAAAACAATTTTAGGAAGTTGATTTTAAACAAGTTTTCCGGTCTAAAACATCAATCCATTATAAGCAAGATTTATCATAAGTACAAACACACAAGGATAGGAGCAAAGATTTTTCAAAATCATTTTTGCACAAGCTCCCCCTATCAATATGCATATCAAGAACAAGTATACAAGCAACAACTAAAAGCTTAAAGCTTAGCTTTTACAACTTAAGCTTGAATATCATGAGCTTATAAGCTCCCCCTGTCACAAAAGCATCATAAGTCAAGTATAAAAGTCCATAATACATCACATGGACCAAGTATAATCCATAGCTTTTGGCTTTTAAGGGCTTTAGCTTATAGATTTTCTTGCGAGCTTATTTACGCTTCTTTGAGCTTATGAGCGTTTTTCTTGTTTCTCTCCCTTTGGAATCATCAAAAATAATGTTAGCACGATAAAAACATCATACAATTATATCAAAGTGCGCAATTTTATAGATTTATTGAGCATATTGAGCATTTAAGCTTAAATTCCGAATAAAAGGAAAGGAATTGCTCATTTGATTTGTAAAAGCTCATTTGATTGATAAAACATGATCTCTATAAACTTATAAGACTTTTCAAATCAAGAGAAGAATGTAGGTGATGAATGTTTCATTGAGACATTTTGTCGAACACTTGGCATGCATTGAATAAAACAAGAGAAATATAACGCATTTGGGATTCGTTTAAGCCAAAAAATTTCATCACCAATTTCAATACCACAATATACATACATCATCAATCATCATAAACATCATATTAATACAAGAATTTCAACAAGATATCAAGATACAAGTACATTCTCAAGGGTTCAACCCAATTGAGATTAAAAAGAGAAATTCTTACCATCTAATCGGTAAAGATGAACAATGATGATGATAATCGAGCCTCATGAAGTCCAAAATATGCAATGTATGCAAGAAAACAAATTTGAAGTGAAATTTGTGTGAAAAGTGCGTAGGGGACGAAAAATGGACAAAATGAGCCAAAATGGTCTGGCCCAAAATAAACGATTTAAACCAAAAAATGGTGAGGGCGACGGTTGGGGGGTGGCGACCGATCGACGTCATGGGCGACCGGTCGGCCTTCCCCCAACCAGCCCAGTGTTCTTTCTGTTTTTCAAAATCCGAGTTTTTAACCAAAAATCCGATTTTTCGCCCCTAAGTTTTAAAAGCGTGCAAAATGTAATCATAGACCTCATTCAATATGCATTATGCCTAACCGAGCTCGTATTGATGCAAAAGTCTCGGAAGTTAGCGGTTTAGTAAAAATGTCCGCTAATTGATCTTGACATGGTACAAAAGATATCTCAATTTTTCGTTTTGAGACACAATCCCTTAGAAAATGATGTCGAATCTCAATATGTTTAGTACGGTTATGATGAACCGGGTTTTGAGCAATATTTATAGCGGATATGTTATCACAAAAGATAGGAACATTTTCAAAAGAACATTTATAATCCGCTAAAGTTTGTTTCATCCAAAGAAGTTGAGTACAACAAAATGCTACGGAAATATATTCGGCTTCGGCCGTTGAAAGTGAAACACAATTTTGCTTCTTTGAAAACCAAGATACTAGGCAATCGCCTAAAAATTGACATGATCCGGAAGTACATTCCGATCATCAATATTTCCCGCATAGTCGAATCACTATAACCTTTAAGAGAAAAATTTTCATTCTTTGGATAAAATAAACCATATTGAATAGTGCCTTTCAAATATCGAAAAATCCTTTTAACGGCACTTAAATGAGATTCTTTGGGATTGCTTTGAAAACGAGCGCATAGGCATACGGCATGAAGAATGTCCGGTCTACTTGCGGTTAAATAAAGTAAACTACCAATCATACCTCTATATTTGGATTCATCAACCGACTTGCCTTTTTCATCTTTGTCAATCTTGACGTTTGTTGCCATTGGGGTAGAGACGGTTCTTCCTTCTTCAATGCCAAATTTTTTCAAAAGTTCCTTTGTATATTTTGATTGAGAAATATAAATTCCTTCTTGGCATTGCTTAATATGAAGTCCAAGGAAGAAGTTGAGCTCCCCCATCATGCTCATTTCAAATTCACCTTGCATTAACTTAGAAAATTTCTTGCACAAGGATTCATTAGTAGCACCAAAAATAATATCATCAACATAAATTTGCACTAATAAGCAATCTTGCCCTTTTTCAAAAACAAAGAGATTAGTATCAACTTTACCTCTTGTAAAACCATTTTGCAAAGGAAAAGAGCTAAGTCTATCATACCATGCACGGGGTGTTTGTTTCAAACCATACAAGGCCTTTTTAAGTCTATAAACATCATTAGGCCTAGAAAAATTTTCAAACCCCGGAGGTTGTTTTACATAGACTTCTTCTTGAATAATACCATTTAAAAATGCGGATTTTACATCCATTTGGTAAAGCTTGAAATTTTTAAAACAAGAATAGGCAAGTTAAATACGAATAGCTTCTAAACGTGCTACGGGTGCAAATGTTTCATCATAATCAATACCTTCTTCTTGACAATAACCTTGAGCTACTAACCTTGCTTTGTTTCGAACAATATTGCCTTGGTCATCGAGCTTGTTCCGAAATACCCATTTTGTACCAATAATGGTTTGAGATGGAGGACAAGGTACTAATTCCCATACATCATTCCTTTCAAATTGATTCAACTCCTCTTGCATTTCTAAAAACCAATCATCATCTTCAATGGCTTCCTTAGCATTTTTAGGCTCTTTTTGAGATATAAGAGCTTTCTCGGCAAATTTTACTCGAGTCATTACTTTATCAAGGGGATCACCAATAATAAGATCTTTTGGGTGATCTCCCTTAAATTTCAATGCTACGGGAAGATTCGAAGTATCACCTTTATCTTCTTGAGGAACATTTGAGCTTGAAGGTTGATCATTTTGAGTATCATCTTGAACAATGGGTTCAACAATATCTTCTTCAACACTATCATCATTGGGTATCCTTTCAACACCCGAAGCTTCATTGAATTTGACATGGATGGATTCTTCAACAACCCCACTAGTCTTATTGTAAACCCGGTATACTTTGCTCTTGATTGAATACCCCATAAATATTCCTTCATCGGCCTTAGGATCAAGTTTGTCTAATTGATCCTTAGTATTCAAAATAAAACATTTACATCCAAATATTTTGAAATAACTAATATTTGAAGTTCTTCCTTTCCAAAGATCATATGGAGTTTTATTCATTTTAGGACGAATATAAACTCGATTAATGACATAGCAAGCGGTACTTACGGCTTCGGCCCAAAAATATTTTGGAAGTGAAAATTCATTGAGCATGGACCGACTCATTTCTTGAAGTGTCCGATTCTTCCTTTCGTCTACTACATTTTGTTGAGGTGTCCTTGGAGCCGAAAAATTATGACTATATCCCTTGGTTTCACAAGAGACTCTAAATTAACCATCAAATTCTCCACCTCGATCACTTCGAATAGACTTAATAGTATCTTCCTTTTCATTTTCAATAAGTCTACACAACTTAACAAACTCATTAACGGCATCGCTTTTATTTGTAAGAAATAGAGCCCAAGTATATCTAGAAAAATCATCAACTATAACAAAAGTGTAATGTTTACCACTTAGACTTGCCGTACCAATATCCCCATACAAATCAAGATGAAGCATTTGTAGGGGTTTGGTAGTGGAAATTTCATTTTTGGGCTTAAAACTACTCTTAACTAATTTGTTCTTTTGACAAGTGTCACATAAGCCAAGATTTTCAAAAATCAATTTGGGTAGTCCTTTTACATGTTGGTTTTTGTAAATAGTTTGCAAATTTTTGTATCCAACATGTCCAAGTCGCCTATGCCATAAACTAGTTAAATCATTATTGGCGACAAGACAAGAAACAATTTGACTAACCAAATCACTTGTACAAATTTTGTAAAGATTGCCTTTTCTAATTGCTTCACAAATAATTTTATCATTTTTGGAAATAAGACATTTTTCTTTATTAAAAACAACATTATAATTTGAGTCACAAAGTTGGCTAACACTTATCAAATTGAACTTAAGCCCTTCTACTAAAAGAACATTACTAAGAGAGAAAGAAGAGTTACCAATTTCTCCATTTCCAAGAATTCTTCCTTTGCCATTGTCGAACATGACCATACCCTCTTCTTGGAGCTTGATGTTGGTAAAAAGTTCTCTCTTTCCGGTCATATGGCGTGAACATCCGCTGTCCACGAGCCATTTTGAATCTTCCATTGTTGTTATAGCCCCTATAACCTACAAAGGAATTATTTTTAGGTACCCTATAATTTTGGGGTCCATGGGGGTTAGCCTTGAGACCTTTAGGTCTCCAATAATAGCTAAAATTATTCTTCAATTTTACAATTTCTAGCATAGTGTCCATTCTTACCACAATAAAAACAAGTAATAATATGAGGACTACTAGCACGTACAAAGGTTGGACCTTGGTCTTTTTTCTTAAAAACATTTTGAAAAGGTTTGTAACCAAGTCCTAACTTAGAATGCTCACCTCTTTGTGCATCTAAAATTTTTGTGACTTTATCCGTACTTAAATTGAATCGATGCACATCCTTTTTCAAATTTTCAATATCATTTGTGAGCGTTTGTTTTTCGGTTTCAAGAGTACGGACCATAGTAAGAGTAATAGCATGAGCCTTATCAAGAGAATCATAGGAAGTAAATAATTTATCTTTTTCTAGTTTAAGCTCTTTATGCTCCTTTTTCAAATTCTTGTATTTAACAATCAAATTTCGAAACTCATTTTGCAATTCATCAAAATCACATTGTAATTCATCAACTAGGGAAGAAGATGAAGCATTAGAGCGTACCTTGGTATTTTCATCGTCTATGGCCATAAGCCCATGTTCGGATTCTCCTTCCTCGTCAGTTGTTTCAAGTAATTCATCCCAAGTTTTGACGTCCGCATTTAACGCCTTCTTTTTCGGAAAAGGCTTTTTCTTCTTTTGTTCCTCTTCCGCTAATTTTGGGCAATCGGCTATGTAGTGCCCGGATTTTCCGCATTTGAAACAAGAATTGTATCTTGGCTTTCTTGCTTTATTTTTGTTTACAAATTTTGCAAATTTTCTAACAAGAGCCGCCGTTTCTTCATCATCCTCATCACTAGCATAATAAACATTATTAGAAGAAGATGCTAAGCCTTTAATAATATTTTGCGTGCCGGTTTAGAGGTGGATGGTTGAGAATTTTTCCTCTCCTTGAGATATACTTCATAAATAAGGAGGTTCCCAATGAGCTCATCAAACTTGAGTGTCTCAAGATTTTGAGCTTCCGTGATTGCCGTCACCTTTTCGGACCATGAGCCGGGAAGAGCATTTAAGACTTTGATCACCTTATCTTCTTCGGAGATGACCTTTCCAAGAGCCACAAGAGGATTGACAATGTTGTCAAGCCTTTCCACCATTTTTGATATGCTTTCACCATCATGCATATTGAAATTTTCAAAGTCTTTCACAAGCATTGTTTTTCTTGCTTGCTTCACTTTCTTTGTGCCCTCATAGATGGTTTCTAATTTTTCCCAAACTTCATGTGCCGACCGTATGCCTCTTATGCGATTATATTCGGTGGCGGAAAGAGAGCAATGTAAAATGTTTAAGGCCTTACCGTTTAAAGAGAAAGCCTTCTTGTCATTTTCATCGTATTCCTTGAACGGCTTGGGAGTCGTGGTACCATCCTCCAATTTTGTTGTTGGTTGAGCAACTCCTTCAATGACCACATTCCAAATATCAAATCCACACCTTTGTAGAAAGCACTCCATGCGGTCTTTCCAAAATGCGTAGTTGTTGGCGTCGAATAGTGGTGGCTTGTTGGTGGAGGCGCCGGTGGTGAGATAAGCTTCATTCGTAGCCATGGATCTTTCCTCTTTACTCGGAACAAGCTAGCCAAAGAGTTTGGCTCTGATACCACGAGTTAGTCCAAGTGGCTACGATAATTTAGAGGGGGGGTGAATAGATTATGCCGATTTTTCGCAAATCACCCTCTTTTTCGAATCAACAAGCAAATGACAAGAATGTAAATGTGGAAATTAAACAACACTCGTTGATTTAAAGAGGTTCAACCCACCTAGGGCCTAATCCTCTACCACCCCAGTATCTCCGGGATGGATTTCAAAAAGAAAAAAAGATTTTATTAATTACCACAATTAATACAACACCTTGAGGATCACCACAATCCTCTTACAACACCTTCAAGGAGATTACCATAATCTTCCTTCACCACCTTTGAAGAGTACCACACTCTTCAAACACCTATCACATAGATCACCCAAGTGTATTCTTACCACAAGAATACTCACAGGGATGTCTTGTGTTGAATGATGGACAAAATTCAAGATTACAACTCTATGAAACCAATACAAAGATTGAGTGCAAGTGTAATCAAGAATCAAAAAGCCTAGACCTCAAAGATGTGCAAGTGAAAGTACTTAGGCTATTGCAACAAGAATGTAAAAATGAAAGCTTGAACAATTTGCAGATTTCTTGTTGTGTGTTTTGCTTGTATATGTTCTATCTTGTGTCTTCAATTCATCCTCTATTTATAGGGAAGTCTTCACCAACATAGGCTCCCAACATAGGCTCCTCTATCTTCACTTTTGTCTACAAAAAGAAGATCACAAGATGTAGAAATATTGTACAAAAATCAAAAGTAAATCTTGCTGTCAAAAATTTCAAACAGCATAATTTTGCTGTCACAAAATAGCATAGGGCGACCGGTTGCCCTGTTGAAAATTTCAACCGTTTGAAAAAATTAGTGCGATCCAGTGCACGGTCATCGGGGGTCGGCCAGGTCGGCGACGGGTGCGACCGGTCGCCTAAAGTGCGGCCGGTCGACCTCACCTTTGACCGGTCCCCTCCTTCTTTTTTTTTCCGCGAATTTGTTTTTTCGCTTACATTTCATTTTTTCAACTCTTCGTCTGGAGTCGACGTATAGGGCGTGAGTCGACCTCCAATATTAAATGTTGTCCGATTTTTATCAAAAATAAACTTCATGAAATACTCCAAAAAATTAGTAAAAACATTTGAAATCACTTGGGAGTATTTTGACAACATTTATAAACATAGTTTTGGTGTAAAAAACAATTTAAACAAAACCATCAAAAGTGTTGTCCATTTTTATCAAAAAATAAATTCTAAGAAATACTCCAAAAATTAGCAAAAACATTTTAAATCATTTAGGAGTATTTGGACAACATTTATAAACATTGTTTTGGTATAAAAACTCATTTAAACATAATCATCAAAATCTTGATAAAAACATTTATCTAACATATAATAGCAGAAGTCCGGAACTTTTATTTTCCCGCTCTTTTTGCTTATTATATTAGGAAACAATTGTAAACATTATAAATGGTAAATATTATAAATTCTTATATTAGAAAAATATTATAAGAAAATTGTTGTAATTATATAAATTAGGAAAATATTATAAGAAAAGATTGTAAATGGTATTCCTACTTTATATGTGTATAAATTAGAAAAATATCATAAATGGTATTCCAATTTTATATGTATACAAATTAGGAAAATTTTATTTACTGGTATTCCTACCTTATACCAAAAGTGAGTCTATAGTATCAATTATATCTATATATAATATATAGATTTTAAAAATTATAAATAGTATTTCACCATAATTGATATTAGTATATGTCAGCTCTTCTTAAATATATATTACAATGATATGTTGATTATATACATCATATCTTCATCAAATATATTGTTTATTTGTTTCAATGGTGCTGATGCAATTTTGTACAATATAATATTAGTTAATCAAGTTTTAAATAATGATGATTATTCAAACTTTCCTAAATTATTTAATAATAGTTAAAATAGACGAATTATGATTTTATGTATCTTTCACCATTGAATTAACAATTGATTTTGTGTTCAGAGATTTTTTGGGCAGCTTATTATTTATCTTAAATCCTCTTATATTTATACTACTTAAATTGCATTAGAGAAACACTTTGATATTGTTGATCCTAAATTCGTAGCACAACCACCAATATGGCTTTATCTTCACGTCCCCTCTATTTTCGTTTTCATCAAGTATCCCGCCAACATCGACAGTATTGAACTCGGATTCTGCAATAAACAAGAGTTTTTATATAAACTATATTGTAGATTTGTATGGACAAAATTTGGTGGGTTTCTTTTTTGATTATTCTTGATAGTTTTGTTGTATTTTTTTAACCTGTTTTTTGTATGATTTGTTTATTTTTGTTTATTATTCCTCATACTAACATATTTTGTGTCAATATTTTTGTGTCAATATTTTTTGTGTCAACATACATTTTCTGTTCATATATATAAACTTCTATCCCCGCCAATATTTTTTCTTGGTTATTAGTTTTATAGTTTTGATTCGACAATTATTGTTTTGTTTTGATTCGGCAACATTTGTTTTTGCTATTAGTTTTATAGTTTTGATTCGACAATAAACTTCTATCTACTTATTATAATGGCTACTTATATTGTTCAATTAGAAATTCATTACAAATTATAATTACATTAGATTTTTTGTGTCAGCGTCTTCCATGCAAATTCAACAGCTAATTTAATGTTGTTACACCATTAAATTGTGACGTGTATAAGTGAACGGACACACTTGAACGGAAAAAGGTCAGCCCCTATGGCGCGTTTTATTTTACGGATGGATGGAGAAAATGCGTCCATGATAACGAAATTTCAGATGGTGAAGTGTTGATTTTTTCTTATCATGCCAACCACATTTTTGAATGTCAATATTTTCTAATGATGATTCATGTGAGAGAATCGATCTGTACCCAACTATACATGTATTTGATATTAGTTCAGGTAATATATTATAGTTTAAATTTTATATATATATATATATATATGTGTGTGTGTGTGTGTGTGTGTGTGTGTGTAAGTTCGCGATATCTTATGTTTATTTAGTGGTGAGATTGTTTTGTTAATAATTGTTTTTTGATCAACAACCTATACATATGAAGTTTTGGAACAATTTTATCAAGGGTACACAAAAAGAATAAAATGATGCAATTATAAGGCATAATGGAAGACAATATTGTGTCGGATTAAAGCAAGAGAAATCCAGGATTTTCATGCAACGTGGTTGGCAAAATTATAATTGTTGTATATAATTAATAAATTGATGATATTTAATCCTATAGATACAATAAATATTTATTATTGTTCTAATCAGTCTTATAGATACAACAAACTATTGATTGAAATTTTTTAAAATTGAGCCTTGGTAAAATAATTGGTGGTATCTAATTGTACTTTTATTCATAGACAATATTTATTAATATTTTATTAATCGAATATTTGACAATATTATGTGAGCAGATATTGACAAGATGTTTAAGAGGAAAAAAATGAGAAAATCGCACTTTAAGATTAAAAATTCATTAATCTAGAAAATTTATAATGTATTACTTTTTAATAAAAAAAGACAATAATTGATCAATGGGGCATTTTTTTCCATTTACAAGGGAGTATAATGGTATAATTGGACAACAACTGTATTAGCTTAAGAAAAATAATTGAATGAAAGATTTATAAAACTCAAAATGGTAACAAAGATTTATTGCTTGGAAATATTGTATATATATCTCTCTCATATATCGATTGAAATATTTTTTTCTGCTGCCAAATTCCATTTATATTTAAATTGATTTTGGATTATGGACTTTTTTATGGATGATTTCGAAAATATTTTATTATTAATAAGATGTTTGATTATTATATCATGCTTTTGAATATCTGGATTTTTATTTCATATTGATTCAATTATTGTTGATATTTATTTATTATATTTATTTTTGAAATATTGGTATTTTTAGAAGTGTGAACAAATACTAATTAAGTTCAGTATAGAAAAATGAATTATCTTCTAATTGTCCACTGATCAATGTTGGTGTTAAATTTGATGATAATTTGCTTAATTAAGAATAATTAATAACTCTAATTACTGTCGATTAAAATTAGTATATATCTGACATAACTAAGGAAACTCAATCAGATAAAAAAGAATAAAAAAAGAAAATATATAAAATAAGATACAATTTTGGACAAATCAGTCCAAATATTATCCTAACCAATGCATGTTTTGGAGTTATCCAAAATTAGTGGTGCTTTGATTTGGTAAGTCAATGGCAAGAATCTTTAGTAACATAAATATTTTAGTGGCTAACTGTGTTTTCCGTTATGATTGTAATACTTTTTTAGATTTGAAAATTTAAAAATTCTATAAACAATCCTATAATTGTCCTATACAATCAATAAATTGACTGTAATCATTACTATAGATACAATAATTATTTATTATTGTATTTATTCAATCTATAGATACCATCAACTATTGATTGAAATTTTTTAAAACTAAGCCTTTGATAAAACAATTGATAAGAAGTTTAACAAAGATTAAAAATATCGTACCTTGTGATTAAAGATTTGTCAATTTGGAAAAAAATATATTAACTTAAAAAAAGACAATAATTGTCAATGAGAGTTTTGTTTTTTATTTTTATTTTCAAGAGTGCACAAGTTTATGATTGGACAAAAATATATTACCTTAATTAAGAAAAACAACTAATTAAAATATTTATAAAACTAAAAATGATAACAAATATTTGATTGTTTGAAAACTGTACGTATCTCTTTCATATCTTGATAAGAGATTAATAAAACTAATCAAATTGACGTTAAGTAATTGACATGATCAATCAATACTACAATTGTCCTATAAAATCAATCATATAATTACATAATTGGTACATGTAATCAATTAGTTTTTTTTTTTATAGTTTATTAACTATAACTCTAGAAAACAATCATAGAATTGCTGATGCTTTACTTTGGTAAATCAATAAATCAATATTGGAAGATGAAATAATCAATATCTAGCGACTAATGTATGTTTTGTAGTCATCCAAAATTAACGGTGTTTTGCTTTGGTAAGTCAATAGAAAGATTTTTTGTAACGAAAATAATGTGTTAAAATATATTGTCAAACAATGTCATTAAATAAATTGCTGTAAAATTAAAATATATAATCATTTATATAGGATTAATGATTGATGTTACATTTTAAAATAAATTTTCAATTAAAATTTTTTGGATTGTCAAACTTCCCAGTGTACTCTATCATATCTTTTGATTGATGAATGATGCACATCAATTCATTGTTGATTAAAATGAGAAAACTCATGAGGTTTACATACATCTATTGAAAATAAATATCAAAAAATGAATATTGATATCAATTGTATTATTTCTATACATTGTTTCAGTTATATCATGTTTATGTTCGTAAGTTTTTTAGTGGATTACTATGATATTGTTGTACAATTTATGTTAGTACTACTAATATTTATATCAATGAAATAATAGTTTATTTTAAATTTTATTCATGATTTTTTCTACCATATTATTTTGAATAATATATCAATTTACATTATTTTATTAACAATGTGAAGTATTCATTTTTTCAACAGTACAATTACAATATAAAAATATAATGTCTCACAAATTATATATAATTGTTTATGGTGTGTGAGAAAGAAATGGATATATAAAACAATAATTTAGAGACATGCATAAATTGAGGGATATTTCCTTACGAGTTGAATTAGACATTTAAGTTTAGAGTTGAAAATATAAAATTGATAGATGAATTTTTGTTTTTAATAACCTTATATGAATATTACTATTAAAATAAAGTAATAAATATCATTTCATGTTAATAGATATTATAAACCAATAATATTAAAATAAAAATATACGTGCAACGCACGGGGTGAATTACTAGTCTATTTATATATAAAGATATACTATTCTCAGAATAGTCACCAAATATTTTCCCGCTAATTTTTTATTTCTAAAAAAAGTAATAAAAGTTCTTCTAAAAAAAAGAAATAAAAATCTTTGGAAAACTAAGAAGTAATAATTATTTGTGATTTCATTATTTTTGGTAGTCCACTTTTTTTCAATAAATTATTTTTTAAAGTAAAATAAAAAATAGAGCTATTTAAATTAGATTTTCATGTGTACTACATTAATTATTATATATATATATATATATATTTAAAGAAAGATCTAATAACTTATTCGTTTTAGATCCATTTTTGACGTATAAATATATTTACTCATTATTTTGTAATGTGCTTTAAAAATTATGCATTTGGGCTATTGGACATCAATTTGTATATTCATGTGTTTTGGTTATTTATGATATATGTATAGTTGTTAATTGAGTTTATCCCATTTCTTCATAATTATATAGAATTGTGTTAGGTTGATTAAATTCTATCTAAGAAATATTTTTTTAACTGAAGAAATATCTCAAACAATGTCTCCAAATATTATAAATATATATTAAATATATCTATACATAGCATTATATATATTCATGTAAGAAAAAGTTAATTTTTTGTTTAATGTGAAATTATATTCATATATTTTTTTTATATGAAAATTTATTTTGTTATGTTTATTAACGCACTTTTCATTTTATTCGATTTTTTTAATATTTATCAATGAATTTTGATATTCAACTTTTAAAGTTGTACATTTTAAATACTAGATATGAATTTGTCTATTTTATTTTTTTATATATGTGTATATATAAAAATAGAATAGTTTTTTATAATATTTTATTTTCCATAAAATTATGTGGCTAAATATAAATATAATTTTTGTTTAAATTTTTTAATAATTCTAAAAATTGTTCAACTTTCAAAACCTAAAAGGATATTGGAATTTGAAATGACTTTATTATTGATTGCATCGAAAACCAATACATTATATATTTAGCATTGGCCATTTTTTTTCAAACCTTTACTTTCTTATGCATAAACATGTTCAATATATAGATACAATTCACATTCACAGAATTTATTATCAACCAAATATATTGTACTTGAAAATATTTTTTTATAGTTTATAATAATTTATTTTATATTGTTTAATCGTATGATTTATAATCAAATTAATTATATTTATATTTCAATAATTTATTGAAATTCTAAACTTGCAATCACTAAACTTATTTTTATAAAAATACAGATCATGCATTGCATGGTCCGTAAAATACCAAATATATATGAGAACCCAAATAGAAAAAAAATTAGAAAATCTAAATAATATTATACAAATCCCCAGAACAAAACTTCAAAATTTTAAAAATTGACTTAATATGGTGAATCACTCACATTAGAAACAAAGTGAGCATAGCACCAATGAATGAGAAAATTAGAGAAACACGATTAAGATAGTTTGGACATGTTTATAGGAGAGTTTTAGATGCACCTGTGCGACGTGTCGAAGGTAAGGAATCACTTACAGAAATCAAAAGAGGCAGAGGAAGATCTAAAAAGACTTGGAAAGATACTATTAAACAAGACATGTTATATCTAGAAATAAATAAAAATATAGTTTATGACCGTAAACGATGGCGCGATATGATCCGTATAGCCGACCCCACATAGTGGGATTAAGACTTAGTTTGTTGTTGTTGTTGTTGTTGACTTAACATGGTGAATAAATAAAATTTATGACAAAATCCGCAAAAGATAAATATAACTCCAAAAGATTAAATATATTAAAATCAATATATTGCCCAAACTCTGTTTTATTGTCTCTTATTTTCTTAATTAATATACTTAGTTCTCCCACAAATACGAACAACTCTGAAAAATAATTTTGTATCCAAATTTACTAGCTACTACAACCTTAAAAAAAAATATGACACATATTTTAGCACTTATTAGGGATCTAAACATGATTAAAAGGAAATGGACGATGACAATTGACTTGTGCAGTATGAAAAATAACTTTTCAAGATCGAACACACATACATAGGCTTGAATTTATTTTTTTATGATTACGAAGAATGATATTTATTTCTCTTTTAACTTTATAAATAAGAAAACGTTAAATAGTATTTCATACATATTGTATGATTCTTATATATATTAAAATTATTACAATGCATGCATGCGATAATACATAGAATTATTAGGAAAATGCACATGTCACAATATAAAATAAACACCTTAAAGATTTACACCCATGCATCGCATGGGCAAAAGTCTAGTATGAATAAATACAATAGAATTTGGATTACACGAGTAACTCATCTATGTACCACATCATAATTTCTTTTTTCTCATTTAGTAAAACGACAAAATTTGGGAGATTAGCTGGAATATTAAAAATTCCTTTTTAAGGATTTTGTCACAAATACGAAATTCTTTTATGAACTCTTTTCATCTTATTTTATGTTTCATTATGAAAATACGAGATCCTTTATTTAACTAAGGGATAGTTACAAAAACACCCCTGAGGTTTGGATTAATTACATAAAAACCCAGACATGTTTCAAAATTACAAAACACCTCTCCAGGCTTTGTTTTGTCTTAAATTTAAGGGGGTAACTATAATAATTTTGTAAATATCAGAGTTTTTTTTTGAAATATTTTCTAAAATCACCGGGAAAAATGTAAGACGGAATCCAATCTCAATGGGATTTTTATAATTTTCAAAGAATTCTAGATTTTTTTGTAATTAGCCCAAACTTTAGGGGAATTTTTTGTAAATATCCCTTTAACTTCTTTATTTGTCAATTGAACGAAAATGATTTGAAATATGAATGATGTTGGACAAACAATCTTATAATATATATGAATTTTTATTCAAAATTAGCATGACCAAATTGTCCGATCCAAGAGCTATTGTCCGCTATCGTTGGCACCACTGTTTTGTTTTGAATAATACACCTCTTGGCAAAGAGAGACTTGATCTTTGCTTATAAGTCACATTTCACTCTCGTACTTAATCATTAAGTGTTGTACCCCTTTCCAGAAATCTTAATTAATTTTAAAAGAGACCACTAACATGTACTATTATGGTTTATGTGTTGAAGGTAGTACTTTTCAATTAAGTTTTAGTTTTTTTGAATTTAGTCTAATATAAATGAAATGGTATATCAAACATTCAAAATAATGACCTTCTCCTAACTTTATGTATTTTAATAATATGACATGTCCACTCTCTTAATCTTAGATTATTATTTCAAACATTAAAATGTTGTATATATTTCTCGAATAGTGGGTAATGGAGAATGTTTATGAAAATGAAAATCAAATTTTGTATAGGCTAGGCACATCTTAAAGATGTTTTCTTTAAGATATTAATTCCTCCCACTATGGTGTAAATGGTTCTCAAGGAATTAACCTCCAGGATACAAAGCCTATTTCACAAAAATTCCAAGATTACACTTCTTAGAATTTTTCAGGAGCATCAATCACAAGTTGTAGTTAAAACAATGATAGTAGAAAGTAGGAACGAAATAAATCTCCTAGGAATTTATGGAATAGTTTTTCCATCTCTTTTTCATCATTTTATTTGTAGAATAATTAGAAGTATTTATAGACTTCCAAAGATTGCAATCAAAAGTTGCATCCCTTCTCAAAAAGGTGGAAGTTATAAATATTCCAAAGGTTGCATCTCTTCATTGCAATCCTTCTCAATGAATGCCATCACATGAAAAGTTATCATTGCAATCCTTCCCAATGGATGCCATCACATGAAAAGTCACATCTTTTCACATAATTCTCATTTTCCATATTTATTTATTTCTTTCCTCCTTTCATATATTATATAAAATATAATATACAATATATGCATAAATGAATGGCTAGCTAAATGATGCTATGACATGTGATGCAATAAATGTAATACACTATATTATATGTAAATATACAACAATCCCCCACTAATTTACATATAATATATAAAAATAAATACAACTTGTTTTACACAGTGAATACCCATAAAGTGGACGAACCTTTAACTTTATGGTTGAATATGTAACATTAGGAAAATATATTCTCACTATGTACGATTCATGTTCCTTTTTATTCTTGGCAGCACCTTTGTAATGGGCCTTGTGCTGAATCCTAATTTTCACAAGTACTCTAGGATTTTACCGAATAATCCATAAGAAGCGGCCTCTCACTTCTCTACTTGTATAGGTAGACTTATCAAGAATGTCCATAACGCATTCCACAATGCTATAAGTCTATTAAGGATTGTAAATCCAGCCTACTCATGTTATGGTAAATAAAGTGCATAGATCAAATATGAGACTTTGGATAATAATGTCACCCCCACTATTTTAAGTTATGCACTTGAAATGTATCATAGTTTCCATTTCGCCAATGTCTAATACTGAATTGCCTTTTTAACTCTCATACATAAGGTGACAAATGTGTGACTTGTACCTTAAGATAGAGTTGGTTTCAATCAAGACATTATTTAATCGGTAAGAGTCTCATATATCTCATGATCTTTGTGATCCTTTCACCATATAAGAATTTTGTTAGTGGATCAACTAACATATAACTCGTAGGGAGATACTCGAGTATAATCTTCCCTTTCTTAATCATACTTTTGATATGATTATGCCTCATAGGCCATAGCAATATGTTTGCTATGGTTTCTCTCACCCTTTGTATTATAAATCACAACTTGATTATCACAATACAAAGTAGTAGGATCCTTCTTAGGATCTACACAAGGAATCTTTCTAAGAAATCTTCCAAGCCACACAATGTATTTACTCGCAGTAAACATTGTCATATACTCAGATTCCATAAAAGATAAAGCAACAGAAGTTTGCTTCTTAGAAGTCCAAACAACACAACTATGACAACATCAATAATGAACAACCGACCACTAGTTGACTTAGAGTCATCACTATAATACTTTCAAGAGTAACTTCAGTAAAAACATAATTTTCTACTTTGTTACTCTTAAAATCATTTCTAGTTGGACAACTCCAACACTACTATTCAGTTTAACTTTATTTAGAAATAAAGTCTACAAACTAAATTAGGCTCAAAATAAAATTTTAATTAAGTCCAAAACACCCAATTTTAGACTTAAATAAAATTAACACAGAACATCAACTTATGTCCATATACAGATTATTAACAAGAGACCACATAAAATGGTTTAACACATACAATTACCAAACAATATATAAGATTGTAAATAGGCCACACATAAAATTTTCAAGTCCAGAAATTCTCCAAACATAAAATTGATTACCAACATAGCCCATAATTTCTAAAAATTGCATAATAACCCCTAATTTCCAGATTTTGGTCAAAAAGACCTTCTCCAAAATGGTGTCAAAAGTTGGTCACCATCTCAATCTCATTTTCGTTGCGTACATCAACCACCTTCCGTCACACACATCACCCATTCCCGCCGCCGGCAAGCCCAACACACAGGGGCGCATCGTCCGCCGGTCAACAGTCAACCGTCGGAAACCAATCCAGTTTTCCACAGTCGCGGCACCTCGTCACCAACCTACACCGCCCGCCGCCTATCTACACAGCAAGCCACCGCATAGGTGAGTTTGGCCATGCCACCGTCAAACTGGTCGCCATACCAACAAGCAGGCTCCCCTCTTCCACCGCGACTCAAATCGCGAAGAAGAAAAGCTAACACCGCCGCTTGCCATTCCGCCATGACCAGCCACCATACCCGCCCGTCTGAGCAACCACCTGTCCGCGCAGTCCCGTCTCCACCCGAATATGGTGGTGGTTTGCTGGCGAGAATAGGAGAACGAGGGGAGGAGTTTGGTTGTGGGTTTGAACCTCAATTTCAATTACAGAAAATTTCCCCTCTTTTTTTTTAAAAAAAAAAATTAAATCAAATCCCTCAAAATGTTCCATAAACAATGTTCATTTCTATGGAGGACTCTAGTCTACAGATAATATAATTCCAAATCTAGAAAACTCGAAACTAAATTCAGAATTCAAGAGGCATACATAATCTTCAAATTCCAAAGTTTTCTATATTCTACAATACTCTGAAAACCGAAATATACCAAAGTTTCGAAAAAGAATATCTCAATTTAGGAATTCTTAACTTCTAATCCACAAAGATTTACAGACTCAATAATACTAAACATAATCATGGATCGAAGTAAATTCTATTCTCAATAATTGTATTAAAGATTAATACACAAAACGCACCTCGATAATCTGCAAATAATTTTGAATACTCCGGTACATGGGTTTTCAAACACGATCAGTCTACTTTTTCGTTTGCACACGTCCGTATTCTTTTCCAATTGTCTCCAGCAACTTTCGCTTTCATGCTTTTTCGATAACAGACTCCATTGTAGGATTAATTAATACCTTAAAATTGTTGTATATATTTCTCGAATAGTGGGTAATGGAGAATGTTTATGAAAACGAAAATCAAATTTTGTATAGGCTAGGCACATCTTAAAGATGTTTTCTTTAAGGTATTAATTTCTCTCACTATGGTGTAAATGGTTCTCAAGGAATTAACCTCCAGGATACAAAGCCTATTTCACAAAAATTCCAAGATTACACTTCTTAGAATTTTTCAGGAGCATCAATCATAAGTTGTAGTTAAAACAATGATAGTAGAAAGTAGGAACGAAATAAATCTCTAGTAATTTATGGAATAGTTTTTCCATCTCTTTTTCATCATTTTATTTGTAGAATAATTAGAAGTATTTATAGACTTCCAAAGGTTGCAATCAAAAGTTGCATCCCTTCTCAAAAAGGTGGAAGTTATAAATATTCCAAAGGTTGCATCTCTTCATTGCAATCCTTCCCAATGGATGCCATCACATGAAAAATCACATATTTTCACATAATTCTCATTTTCCATATTTATTTATTTCTTTTCTCCTTTCATATATTATATAAAATATAATATACAATATATGCATAAATGAATGGCTAGCTAAATGATGCTATGTCATGTGATGCAATAAATGCAATACACTATAATATATGTAAATATACAACATAAAAACCCATAAAATTAAACCATTGTCATGTAAGTTTGTCCAAACTATAATTTGTAGCTATGAAGAGCTTTCTTTATCTTCAACTGATTTTTATTTTGAGAGTGATCACGTGATTCGCAATGGTACAAGATTTTATATTACCTTGTTTTGTTTCATCGATTTCAATTTTCATGCCTTATAGTGACTCGGAGCCAAGACACCTCTAATACGGGTTCTTTCCAAAATCGTGTTTCATTCGTATTATACCGTACGGATGTTGTAATACCCGTATTTTTATATATTTATTGTTAATATTAATTATTATTATTATTATCAAATTATTCTTACAAATATTTTTTTTATTATTATTATCGTTAATATTATTTTGATAACAACTAGTAGAAATAATTATTCAGGCCCAATTCAACATGTTAATTTCTGAAATTCATTATAGGCCCAAAGTCTTTTCCCCAATTTTAATAAAACTTTACATTACAAATATATTTTCTACGCCTCCCTGTCATAGCCCTCTCAAAAGGTAAATATTCATGTTTCTGCCTACTCTTCTGTCGTAGTATCCAACCCAATATCTGAATTTTATTCTTCCACCATCCACGCACTGCCGGAACCGCCCCGATCGCCGGAGGAAAAAAATAATAATAGTATAGATTAGAGAAGGAAAATAGTAGTACAACCGACATGTACGATCATGAGGTTCGCCGGAGCCGCCCCGCGTTGATCCGTTGTGATGGGTGGTGACGTTGAATACTGGTGGGGGTGCGGAAAAGAAAGAGAGGAGATTGAGGGGTGCAAGAAAAAAAAACGTGAGGAATAAGAGGAAAAAGAAAAAGGAGAAATAAGTGGGAAAAAAAAAGGGATATGAATAGGATGGAGCAGTGAAGGTGATGGTCATATTTCAAATTTGAGGATGAGGATGAGTAATTGAAGGGGATGGGCTGCCTTTTTGATTTGGCAATTGAGTGAAATTTGGATGTTAACCCTTGTTTTACGGAAGTTACAAAATCACCCCTCTAGTTTCTATTTGTTACAGAATAGCCATTAACTCCATTTGTTGACTTATATTTTTTTTCTGACTAGTTTGAGGATTGTAATTATCTGGTTGACCCATTAGCCATTTCTTTTTATCAATTCAATTACCCATTTTCTTTATTTCATTCTTCAAATTTTTTTATAACTACAGTATGTTATTATATATTATTATTAATTATATTTATAATTATATTATTGTTAATTATACTTATAGTTATATTGTTTATTAACTGTACTTTATAATTTATTGTAGAAAACGAAGATAACGAGGAGTAGGATTTCCTGCATTATTGCATTCTCTGCACAGACATCTGCATTTAACTGAGGTGGGGATATTTTATTCTCTTATTGTTTGTCGCTATTAAATGCTTCGTATATGTGTAATTGTTTATGTGCAATGTGAAATAAATTATGTTAGGCAAGGTCAAAAGGCCCGGGATCAAAAGTATCCTCGGGTGAACCCGCATGTTAAAATTAGTCCAGGGGGTGTAAAAGGTCCGGGATCAAAAGCATCCTCGGGGTGAACCCGCGATTTAGTCGGGGTAAGAAAGGTCCGGATCGATTGTATCCTCGGGGTGAACCCGCAGTACTATAAAGTAACTGGCCAGTCAAAGTAAAAGTTAAATTATATGTTGAATGTTTACGATTATGCCTATTGATGTATTTAATTTTGACAAACGTGTCCCCATTGAGCGAGTTGAAAGCTCACCCCATATTCATTAACATTTTTCAGGTTAAGGAGTCCAGGCGAGGATTGGAGGCGGTGGATGCGAAATCAATGTTTTTATTTATTTTACAAAATTTAGGAATATTTTATTTTTTTTTTGTTAACAAATTTTAGTTACCAATTTATTTTTGAATGACTGTCTTGTGGGTTCGAATTAAAAGTAATATTGTTTATTTGGATGCAAGCTTTTAATTATATGCTATTTTCTTAAAATTGTGTTCTTTTATTTAAGCTTATTGCAGCACTTGTTAAAAATTTTGTACTGTTAGAGAATTTGGGTCGTTACAAGTGGTATCAGAGCGGGTCTACGGTTCTGTAGACTTGTTAAAAAATAAATATGTCTTTTCAAATATTTCAAAAAAAAATTAATAGTATAGTGACATCCACCTCCGCCATATCTCGCCGGATTCCTTAAGGTATGCAAATTTATTATGTCAGTACTCAATTTATTCATAATATGCCATGTCACATTATTATGCAGCATACATTATTCCTGTAATTATGTCTTGTTGCTTTTATTTCATACTCCTTATTGCATGCGTGTTTGCTGTATTAGAAGAACGAACTCTAGGCTCCTCGCGTAAAAATAAAAATAGGGAGACTCATAATGAATTATATTGACTTAATAGTACTAATATATAAAATGATATTATTATTATTATTTTTATTTCAATTACTATGCGATAATAACTTAAGACGGGTACTAAGAACGTACTACATATGATTATAGGAATATGGCTCCACGAAATCCTCCACGAGTGCCTCGACGCCCCCGAACCTTTAACCAGAACAATGCCGGGAATCAAGACAATGAAGGGAACCCAACTGACACTGGAAACCAACCTACGGTTGGAGACTTGTTTGCGGAGATTCTCAATGTCGTACAGAACCACAATGGGAACAATAACAACAACAGTACTAGAGTGGTGGAACAGTTTCGCCATTACTGTCCACCCACCTTTAATGGACGTGATGGCCCAGCAGCAGTTGAAGAATGGTTAAGAGCGCTGGAAAGAATTTTCAGACTTATAACTTGCACTAATGAACAACGAGTGGCTTGTGCCGCCTTCCAACTGACTGATGATGCGGACCATTGGTGGGAAGGTTACTGGAGAAACAGAACTGAAGAAGAACGTAATGCATTATCCTGGGATGAATTCAAGGAAGTGGTGATGGAGAAGTACTTCCCTAGATCCTACCGTGACAAGAAGGAAACAGAATTTCTGAACTTCAAGCAAAGGGGATTGACCGTGTGAATCGAATACGAAAGGGAGTTTAACCAATTATGTCGGTTTGCACCACATCCGGTTGATACCGACCTAAAGAAAGCTTTGAGATTCGAAGAGGATTGAGGTCACAATTGTGCGGAATTCTATCCGCACAGGGGGGACTTGTAATATCTTTGTGATGGTTAGACGGGCTCATGAAGTTGAAGCAGGACTAGCTGGGGATGAAGATGACCGCAAGCCAGCCGTTGTGTCAGAAAAGAGGAAGTTTGATGGGACAAAGCCGAGTAAAATGGGGAATCAGAATAAACAGATAAGAACCGATGGAAATCCCGCCCGAGTGCACCAAACAATAAGCCGACTTGCCCGAAATGCAACAGGAATCACTACGGGGAATGTTTAGCTGGACAAGGAAAATGTTTTATGTGCAAGAAACCGGGTCACGGTGCTTCAAATTGCCCACTGTTGAAAGACAGAAGGGAAATGAGGGGACAAGGAGGCACCGCTCGAATGTATGCTATGACGCAGGAAGAGGCGGTCATCGTAACCCGTGCGATGTCGGGTATGTTAACAATATCCGGAGTACCTGCGCTTGTACTTTTCGATACTGGTGCCACATACTCATTTATATCTGCTAAGTTTCATGATATAACTAGACATAAGGATGCTAGAAGAGATGTACCCCTAGAGATTAGTTTGCCATCTGGAAAGACAATAATTACTGACGTAATGGACAATGATATAGACGTGAATATTGGGGGAAAACATCTAGAAGCTGACGTATACATAATTGAGATGAAGGATTTTGACGTAATTCTAGGCATGAATTGGCATAGTAAGTATCAGGCGGGCATTAAGTGCCAAGAGAAGGAGATAACACTCAAACTACCTGGAGATGAGGAGATTACGTTCTACGGAGTTAACTCTAAGTCTGTACCGCGAGTTATATCGGCGATGAAAGCGCGAAAGATGTTGGCAAAAGAGAATTGTCAGGGGTATTTAGTAAGTCTAGTCGAAGCTCCAACGACGGACCTATCACCTACAGACGTACCAATTGTTCGAGAATTTTTAGACGTATTCCCAGAGGACTTGCCTAGAGTTCCGCCTGACCGTCAAGTCGAATTCTCAATAGACTTGGTACCTGGAGCAGCACCGATATCTAAGGCACCTTACAGGATGGCACCAAAGGAGTTACAAGAACTAAAAGCGCAGATACAAGAATTGCTGGACTTGGGTTTATCAGGCCTAGTGTATCACCCTGGGGAGCACCATTCCTATTTGTTAAGAAGAAGGATGGGTCATTAAGGATGTGTATCGATTATAGAGAACTTAATCGACTCACGGTGAAGAACAAGTACCCACTGCCAAGAATCGAAGACTTGTTTGATCAATTGAGGGGTGCAAGTACTTTTTCTAAGATTTTGAGATACGGGTATCACCAATTGAAGATCAAGGAGAGTGATATCTCGAAGACACCATTTAGGACCCGATATGGGCATTATGAGTTTGTAGTGATGCCGTTTGGGTTGAGTAACGCACCAGCAGTGTTCATGGACTTGATGAATAGAGTGTTTCATCCATTTTTGGACCAATTCGTCATAGTCTTTATAGACGACATACTCGTGTATTCAAGGGACAAGGAACAACATGAGGAACACTTGAGAATAGTGCTTGAGACACTTCGCAAGGAGAAGTTATACGCGAAGTTCAAGAAGTGTGAATTCTGGATAGACCGAGTTGGATTTCTTGGTCATGTAATCACTGCAAACGGAATTGAAGTGGATCCAAAGAAAGGTTGAGGCGATCAATGAATGGAAGGCACCTACAAATGCGAGTGAGATTCGCGATTTCTTGGGATTGCGGGATACTATCGCAGATTTATAGAGGATTTTAGAAAATAGCCGCGCTTATGACTCGACTGACCAGAAAGGGAGAGAAATTTTTGTGGACCGAGAAATGCGATGAGAGCTTCCAAGAGTTGAAACGAAAACTAACTTCCGCACCGGTATTGACGATTCCTGACCCAACCACAGACTTTTTGATTTACAGTGACGCATCAAAACAAGGCTTGTGCAGCACGGAAAGGTGGTTGCCTATGCTTCAAGGCAATTAAAGCCACACGAACTGAACTACCCGACTCATGTTTGGAGTTAGCTGCGGTAGTCCATGCACTGAAGATTTGGAGACATTATCTATATGGCGGGAAATGTGAGATATTCACCGATCATAAGAGTTTGAAATACCTATTTACTCAGAAGGAGTTAAATATGAGACAGAGGAGATGGTTAGAACTGGTTAAGGACTATGATTGCACCATCAACTATCATCCGGGCAAAGCTAATGTAGTGGCTGATGCCTTGAGTCGTAAGACCAAAGGTGAGTTGTCTAGTTTACTCACGCAACAAGAGCAATTGGTACGAGAGTTTGCAAGCCTGAAGATTGAAGTCGTAACTCCACCAAGAAGTACAAAGGCGGTATTGGCATCTTTAGTAGTTCAACCCACTTTGAGAGAAAGGATCAAAGAATTACAAGGTCGAGATCAATTTTTGAACAAGATGAAGGGACGAGTTCGAGAAGGAAATATAAAAGGGTTTGTCATAACGGATGATGGTGTTTTGATGTATGAAGGGAGATTGTGTGTACCCAAGGAGGAAGAACTTAGGAAAGAGATACTTGTAGAAGCTCATTGTACGCCGTACACGACCCACCCGAGAGGTACAAAGATGTACCGAGATCTAAGAGAAGCCTTTTGGTGGCGAAGTATGAAGAGAGACATTGGATCTTTTGTGGAGAAATGTTTGATATGCCAGCAAGTCAAGGCCGAGCATCAACGACCATCTGGTTTGCTCAAACCTCTTGAAATCCCGAATGGAAATGGGAACACATCACGATGGATTTTGTGGTAGGACTACCACGATCGGCAAAAAAGGAAATAAAGCGGTATGGGTTGTAGTAGACCGATCGACGGTCAGAAGTCGACTCACTTTCTGCCGGTTAAAATGACGTTCGATGGAGCAAGATATGCGCAACTATACATCCAAGAGATAGTGAAATTACATGGAGTTCCGGTGTCCATTGTGTCGGACAGAGATACAAGATTTACTTCTAAGTTTTGGGGAAGTTTACAGACTGCTTTGGGAACAAAACTGAAGTTTAGTACGGCTTACCACCCGCAGACAGACGAACAGTCCGAGAGGACGATACAGATATTGGAAGACATGTTGAGAGCATGTGTACTTGATATAGGACGGAGTTGGGAATCATTATTGCCGCTGGTGGAGTTTGCTTATAACAACAGTTACCAAACAACTATTGGGATGGCCCCTTACGAAGCATTGTACGGGAGGAAGTGTAGATCTCCTCTCAGTCTGGAGTGAGGTCGGAGAAAAGAAGATCTTTGGGGACCGGAGTTGGTTCGACAAACATGGAAAAGATAGCAAAGATCCAAGATCGAATTAGAATGGCACAAGATAGACAAATCGTATCTTTGATCGCCGAAGGAAAGACTTACAGTTCGAGATGGGAGACAATGTGTTTCTCAAGGTAGCACCGGTAAGGGGAGTGATAAGATTTGGTGATAAAGGAAAGCTAAAGCCAAGATACATAGGACCATTCGAGATATTGAAAAGAGTCGGAGATTTAGCTTATCAGCTGGCATTGCCACCTCGTCTGTCAGGCGTACATGATGTTTTTCATATATCGATGTTGAGAAAGTATGTTCATGAACCAAGTCATATTGTCAACTACGAAGATCTCTGATTAACGACTTATCTTATCATACGAAGAAGCACCTGAAGCCATTTTGGAGCGAAAAGTTCATAAGCTGAGGAATAAAGACATAACCCTGATTAAAGTGCAATGGAGACGTCATGGGAGAAATGAAGCCACATGGGAGCGTGAAGAGGAGATACGTGCCAAGTACCCCGACTCCTTAATTTTTGGTAAGTTATCGAATTTCGAGGACGAAATTTAGTTAAGGGGGATAGGATGTAATACCCGTATTTTTATATATTTATTGTTAATATTAATTATTATTATTATTATTATTATTATTATTATCATCAAAATATTATTACAAATATTTTTTTTTATTATTATTATCGTTAATATTATTTTGATAACAACTAGTAGAAATAATTATTCAGGCCCAATTCAACATGTTAATTTCTGAAATTCATTATAGGCCCAAAGTCTTTTCCCCAATTTTAAAAGTCCAAGTCAATTAGGATATCCTTCACAAACCCTACTTCCGAAAACTCCAAAAAACTCACTCTATAAATATAAAACCTTACATTACAAATATATTTTCTACGCCTCTCTGTCATAGCCCTCTCAAAAGGTAAATATTCATGTTTCTGCCTACTCTTCTGTCGTAGTGTCCAACCCAATATCTGAATTTTATTCTTCCACCATCCACGCACTGCCGGAACCGCCCCGATCGCCGGAGGAAAAAATAAATAATAATAGTATAGATTAGAGAAGGAAAATAGTAGTACAACCGACATGTACGGTCATGAGGTTCGCCGGAGCCGCCCCGCGTTGATCCGTTGTGATGGGTGGTGACGTTGAATACTGGTGGGGGTGCGGAAAAGAAAGAGAGGAGATTGAGGGGTGCAAGAAAAAAAAACGTGAGGAATAAGAGGAAAAAGAAAAAGGAGAAATAAGTGGAAAAAAAAGGGATATGAATAGGATGGAGCAGTGAAGGTGACGGTCATATTTCAGATTTGAGGATGAGGATGAGTAATTGAAGGGGATGGGCTGCCTTTTTGATTTGGCAATTGAGTGAAATTTGGATGTTAACCCTTGTTTTACGGAAGTTACAAAATCACCCCTCTAGTTTCTATTTGTTACAGAATAGCCATTAACTCCATTTGTTGACTTATATTTTTTTTTTTGACTAGTTTGAGGATTGTAATTATCTGGTCGACCCATTAGCCATTTCTTTTTATCAATTCAATTACCCATTTTCGTTATTTCATTCTTCAAATTTTTTTATAACTACCGTATGTTATTATATATTATTATTAATTATATTTATAATTATATTATTGTTAATTATACTTATAGTTATATTGTTTATTAACTGTACTTTATAATTTATTGTAGAAAACGAAGATAACGAGGAGTAGGATTTCCTGCATTATTGCATTCTCTGCACAGACATCTGCATTTAACTGAGGTGGGGATATTCTATTCTCTTATTATTTGTTGCTATTAAATGCTTCGTATATGTGTAATTGTTTATGTGCAATGTGAAATAAATTATGTTAGCCTGGGGCTGTAAGAAGGTCCGGGATCAAAAGTATCCTCGGGGTGAACCCGCAGTGTTAAAATTAGTCTGGGGCTGTAAAAAGGTCCGGGATCAAAAGCATCCTCGGGGTGAACCCGCGATTTCTTAGTCGGGGGTCAAGAAGGTCCGGATCGGATGTATCCTCGGGGTGAACCCATGATACTATAAAAAATCGCCGATCAAAGTAAAAGTTAAATTATATGTTGAATGTTTACGATTATCCCTATTGATGTATTTAATTTTGACAAACGTGTCCCCATTGAGCGAGTTGAAAGCTCACCCCATATTCATTAACATTTTTCAGGTTAAGGAGTCCAGGCGAGGATTGGAGGCGGTGGATGCGAAATCAATGTTTTTATTTATTTTACAAAATTTAGGAATATTTTATTTTTTTTTTGTTAACAAATTTTAGTTACCAATTTATTTTTGAATGACTGTCTTGTGGGTTCGAATTAAAAGTACTATTGTTTATTTGGATGCAAGCTTTTAATTATATGCTATTTTCTTAAAATTGTGTTATTTTATTTAAGCTTATTGCAGCACTTGTTAAAAATTTTGTACTGTTAGAGAATTTGGGTCGTTACAGATGTTTGACATGTATATAACAATTACAATATTAAAAATCCACAATTTATGCTTAAAAATTAGAGTGAGTCTCTGTGAGACCAACCCGACCCGCCCCTCACCCAACTCAAAAAAACAAAAAAAAAAAAAAGATTTAGATATCGATCTTCCTTCCTCAGCGTCATCTCCGCTCCAATGGCAACCTCAAAGGGAGTTTGAAGTCTCGAACTCTCGATGTTGTCTTAACATCAAAGGCGAGAAAACATTGATACCGTAATTGTTCTTACATATATCAATCTTTAAACCAAGAGAATAATGAAAACCTATGGCTAGGATCTGAACAACAACAACCACACTATTAATAGAGTTCAATAATATTACGAAGGATTAGAGATCAAATACTGTAAAGGGCATTTCATCATCTGCCAATAGGAATTGTGTTTATAAAATGATGACAATCATAGAGCGAGAGAAATGAGAAGAATGTGCACATGAAACACGAAGTCATTTGTATCATTAAAAGGATCTAATACCTTTTTTTCACAAAAAAACTTGCTTGGGACGGGGTAAGACCGTGAGACGATGATACTTTTAGTGTAAAAAGTGATACTTTAGTGTAAAAAATGATACTTGCCTAAATACACTTAAATTAGTGTATTTAGATAAAGCATCACTTTTTACAGTAAAAATATCGCTTGTTACACTAAAAGTATCACCGTATATTATTTTTAGGAAAAAAATAACATTTTCTGAAACTACGAGTTAATTTGAAAACAAATACTTTATGTAGTAAAAATGACACTTTTTTAAAAAGAATTGATACTTTTAATCAAGGTATTATATAACTTTGCAAATAGATAATATCATTTGTTGTTACTTTAAATACATATACTTTTCAGAGTAAAACTGATACTTTTTTTTATACTAAAAGTGATACTTTTTACTCATCACCAGTCACCACACCTATAAAATTATAATACTTTTCAGTTTAATGTGTAATACTTTTCAGTTCAACGTGTAGTACTTTTCAGTTTAATGTGTAGTACTTTTCAGTTCAACGTGTACTACTTCTCAGTTCAACATGCAATATTTCTCATTTTAAGTAATACTTTTTAGTTAAACCAGTAATATTTTTCAGTTGAACATGTAATACTTTATTTTTTAAAAAAAAATTGCAGGTCTGTGAAAAATACAAAATTCATCCCGTCTTTTTTACATCCCCAAGTTGTCGGTTGAGTTTAGGTATATGGAATCTATTTACTCTCATTTACAAAAGAAAGAGTAGTTCGCTTTTTCTTAATTTCTTTTCATGAAAAAACTTCACCTTATTAAGATTCTTGCAAAATGGCTGATGCAACTATTTGAGAAAAATACTTCAAATGTTTCTTCATATAATCTGTAGAAACTCTTGATATCCATAAATTCATCAACGGAGAACCTGAAATTTGTATGCATTTATCTTCATATAGATACAACCATATTATCCCCTTTTTCTCATCATCTTCAAAATCATCATTATTGTTGTCATTTTCTTCATTTTTATATGCATATATCTTCTGCGCAGCTTGGGTAAAGCTCGACAAGAGCTTTTTGTAGGTAGCAATTTCATGTCAGTGGGCGACGACAGAGGAAAAAGGAAACCAGCGACTCTCTTTTTTCTCTCCCTAAAATTCTTGTGTTTTCTCGTATCCTATTTTTCTTCTCTTCTTTTCAAATTTATCTCATTGTTTTCTCATAATCTCCAAAACTCACTACTTATTAGATGGGTAGGATATGGGGCTCCGTCTCACGGATTTAAACCCGTGAACGGTCTCATATAAGTTTTTGCCTAAAAATTAATTTGGTATGTGTTATACACATGTCAAACATCCATACAGTGGAATAGAAGATAAAACACGATTTTGGAATAAAAGATCTCAATATTCTCTAATAAGTCGATTATTAAAGTATAAATTGATCCATTATCTCATCCGAGGAAAGAATGTTTGGTTTTGCTACCATTTCAACAATTTTTTCTATCGACTATAGTTATCTACGGCTATGCTCATTTACTACTCCAAAATCGATAATTCATATATGTTTATAATTTCCATCTCCCAGTCGCAATTTTCTATTTATTTTCTCTGGAACAAAATCAAATATCAATAGATTCTCTACTAACAAGTAACAAGGCTCACTACAAAAAAATAGTTAATTAACAGCGGTTTTTTTAAAATATAGCGGCGGTTTCAAACCGCTGACGAAGCATTTTGCAGCAGTTTCAAAACCGATGTCCATACACGTGTCGCGAGAGAATTTGCGGCGGTTTTTCAGAAACGCTGGAAATTGTGTATTTTAGCGGTGGTTTTTTGCGGTTCAAAATCACTTACTAATTTAATTTCGCAGCAGTTTTAAACCGCCACGAAAATAAAATTATTTTTAAATTGTTAGCAGCGGTTCAAACCGCTGCAAGTATAAAAAATTATTTTTGCAAAAAATTCTTTTTGGTTTTTTGGCAGCGGTTCAAAACCGCCACTAATTTAAACTTCACAGCAGTTTCAAACCGCCACGAAAATAAAATAAGTTTTAAATTATTTTTTAGTGGCGATTATAACC
Organism: Rehmannia glutinosa; assembly: GCA_016081115.2. Taxonomy (NCBI): domain Eukaryota; kingdom Viridiplantae; phylum Streptophyta; class Magnoliopsida; order Lamiales; family Orobanchaceae; genus Rehmannia; species Rehmannia glutinosa. The sequence goes on from CM071933.1 coordinate 45,614,811, forward strand.
ACTGTTAATTGAAAATAATATATGCTTTAATAATAGTTATGCACCACTTTTTGACAATAGCTAAATTTATGTCATAAATTTTTATATTTTTGTGACACTTTAATATCAGTAGCATAATATCATTCAACTATAAAAAAGTCAAACTATTCAACATCATAAAAGTCGAGCATTTCGTTAAAGTCATTACAAACCTTCAAATGCGATTATCAAAAACCATCTACAAAAGTATATGTTCTTAATACAATAGCAACAGATGATGCAACATCACGAATGAGAATCCTCATTTACATCATGACTAGAGGATGAATATTGTCTTGTGTTCCTCCGTGAAGGTTCATGTCCGCTTCCTTCATCTGTTGGTGCCTACAATTGAAACCATATTATTGATATTATATCTAATAACTTGTACTCAATGCAAAAGTTGTAATTCTAGAAATGTTCCTAAATAAAATTAAGTGACAAAATGTTAATAGTTGAAAAGAGTATATATCTTTTGAGTAATATACAGAAAAATAAATTTAATATGCAAAAGAACATACCACTTCATGTGTTCGGTTTAGCCAATTAGCAAACTGTTCAGGGACTTTTCCTAACGCGTTCTCAAAAACTGTAACTAGAGCACCACCAAAAGTCTTACTAGCATAATATATCATTCCCCATCGGCATCTAGATCAATCATTTGCATGATCATAAATGTTATATTCACACCAAAGAAAAAGAAAGCGGATATAGCAAACGGATATTCCAAATGACCTTTTGCCGCTTGCTTCCTCAATAGACTAAAAAGATACGGCATGAAAATAAAACTTGTAAGAAGTTTTCTAGGATAAACCAACGATATTAAGTAGGAAATTTGAGAGTGCTAAGCATCGTAAGTAAAATTTTCCAAAGATATCATATAGGCAACAACTATTTGTAAAAAGTATAGAAGCGAGTAGAGTATTACAAAAGGTCTTTGCAAAAAATAGTAAGTTCTCCAAAGAAATGGAACTGCTCCTCCTCTCTTATAGTAAACATCAAAGAACACAAAAACGAAAAAGGAATATAAGAGGTGTTAAATGAGTGAGAAAAACATAGTGCAATATAAACCACAAGGAAAAAAAAAGAACTCAAGTCAGTAGATAGATCTTTTCCCTGCCATCCCATTTCTTTCCACCGATCGATACCAAACTTTGTAGCTCCTGGCCAGGGTATGTAGACCTTAAGGCCCTCAAAGCTCCTCGTATATAAAATACTCAAATAAAAAGATTAACAAAGCCTTCTCGCAATCGGATGCTTTCGGAAAGAATAGAAATAATGACAAAGCGAAAAGGTTTTTTTCTCTTAAAGCTTCACTTTCAAGCCATCCACAAGTCGAATTGCATGATATAGAAATAATAAGCTATCAATTAATAATCAAAAAAGGTACATTATCTGCCACTGATTATCCACCAGGCACACACACACACACACACCCACAAAGCAAGAATAATAAAATCCTAAAAAGAACAGAAATCAAGAAATGCTAATCACCATAAATGAAGGAAGACAAACCAAGACAAAGATAACAACATACCTACTTGAGAAACCACCACCAGATCCAAGTCTAATATTCTCCCCACTAAACTCACCAAAAGATGAGGATTTTGAATCATGAAAAATAGAAACCAATGAATATATTTTGACAAACCTACTTGAGGCAATAATCGCAATGCAAAGCAACTTTCTGTCTCAGTTTTCCTACTTGTCTACCAAACTAAACACATGCCAGATTATAAACTTAACCCGTTGGAGAATATATTTCCATACTCAAAGTGAAACTGAGCATGGTACAAAATTTAATGAAATACTATCCATTTTCAGCTATTTAGAAGAAGTATTTAGAAGAACCTGGACCCAATTACAGATTACCAAGGTATTTAGAAGAAGTAAGAAGCAAGCTATTTAAATTGATTAATCAAAAGAGCTAGTCTGCTTATCAATACCACACCCATGGAAAGAAACCAAAAACATTTTATCCATAGCAACCAAAACAGTTGTTGTTTGATTCAGAAGAAAATTGTGAGAGCAAATAAATGCATTCTAATTAATTCTACTTTGAGCATGGAGTATCAGACCCTTCACATTTCTTTTCTTTTCAGACCAAAAGTCAGGTCAAACATGTGACTAATTCTTTGAATCTCATGTAATTTCTATCAATTCTTAAAAGTACCCCTTTTACTAAAATGTCAAACTTTTCAAATTTTCATTTTCAGTTGAACCAGTCAAAGCCATGAAATGTTTCTTTCTTTACTAAATGTAGCAGGGGAGATGGGGAAATCTAGCAGATAAATATAAGTTACAAAATTAACATTTTTTATTGCATTAGAAACGGCAGTCACATATAAAAAAATAGCATAGCAGGTTATCTCAAAGTGTTTAGACAGGGACAATGGTCAATCAAATGAACATGCATAAAAAGTGAAACTCTCACCACTATTTTTCCTCCAACTCCTGCTTCTTTGGTAGCTTCCGTAAGAGCCTCTTGAATCTGTTTCATCGTTTTCCCGGCCTCCCCCTGTCGAGATGAAAGCACATAACCGACTCATTTCAAACATATATAACTCACGAACTTCAAAGTTAATATTAAACGAAAAACACAAAGTATCAACTCAATTTTATATAAAATCATAGTTCATTTTAGACAATGTGTACAACTACTACAATAAGAACTTAGACCTATATTGAACTTTTTTGTTGTTGACAACATAGACAAAGATAAACATGACATTAAACCTAGTAGTTCAAACTATTAAGACAAAATCGAAAACCTAAAACCACTCATAATATACAACGTGTTCATCTCAGTCAACATTAAATCATTTAGAATGATAAAGTTACAAAACTAGGGGATAACAATAATAATCTAATGAAATATATATAAGAAAATTGCTCACCTCTTATCTTTCAACACAGCGATGCTACATGCTGCCTCTGCCGGGGATACATTTGATAAAGTTTGAATAGTTATTCTATCAATTATTACTATCCGCTTGGTCATTATGTTTAAACAAAGACAACAAATGACCAAATCACATAATAAATATCATCATTCACAATGTAAATTGAACGAGTTTATCCAAACTAAACACAACTAGAATTCCCTATGCTTTCTCGACCAAATCACACGCACAAGACATACTTCTCAGAATCTCTTACCAGTTCATCTATTTAACTCTTTTTTTCCTTTATGTTCATTTACAAAAAGGAGAAAGGATGTGCAAATCGAGCTTGTACCGAAATGTTTTCAATTTTTTCATCCAACACTATCAGTATTTTTCTTCATCCAACATATTTAGCATCCTATTTTATACTTTTGTTTTTTTCTACAAAATACATTCCAATTTCTAAATAGAAAAAAACTAATTAGGGTTTTATACTAAGACACACAACAAAAAGAAAAACCGAGAGAGTATGGCGCGGGACCGGGAGCAAAGCGGAAGCCATAATAACATGTAGAAATAGAGACAAAGTAGAGAGAAAAATACCTTCGCTATATGCCGTCGCCACCGCTCGTCGAGAAGTTGGCTTTGTCCATGGAAATTTGAGGCGGATGCATAGTATCCGAGCCTCACGAACGACGGACTCCTGTGGACTCCTGATACGTGACGACGCGAGAGCGGGCGGGTGGTATTACGAGGGTGCGAGATGGAAGAGGAGTACTTCGTGCAAGAGAAGACGCACAGAGCTTTCTCGATTTCCAATTCAAAACCCTTCTTTTAAGTTTCCTTTTCTTTAAATTTTAATTAATTGTAATTTTATAAGCTAAAATCTAAATAATACAAAAAAAAAAAAAAAAAATATATATAGTTAGCGGCGCTAGTAAACTAAGTGTTGCTAATATTTATATGGGCTTACTTTTCCTTGCGGTTTAACTTAACCGCAACATAATAAAGCCGCTAATATTTCTTAAATTTAATTTATTCGCTTAATCAACAAATGGTTGTTGTAACCGTTGTTATATACTCATGTAGCGGCGGTTTTAATGAACCGCTGCTAAATATATATTGCTAAATTACTCTTTTTTTGTAGTGGCTCGTGTAAAATTCATCCCTAAAATCTAGTTTAAGGGTTGTTTAGAAAATATTCCTCCATCACTAACTAAACATTGATAATGAGTTTTTTTTTTTGTAAAACTCATCTCAAAAAGCTAGCTCAAAATTCAAAAGGAGAGTGTTCAAACTACATATATATATGCATTATAATAGTCCAGCAAATTAACGTCGGACAAATAAAAATGCCAATAAACAAAAGAAAAAAAAATGAAAAGATTTATTCGTCGAAAATTATTTGTGAGGCAGCCTAAGAGAGTGGCGCGTGGTTAATATGCCTTAAAAGAGCAAGTGATGAAATTTATGTGCGTGGCAAGAAAGGGCCGGTTTGACTAGAAATGGACAGGACAAAGAGGGCTTCCAATAATCCAATTTGATTTAGTCATCTTTGATCACTAAATCATTTGTGTCTCTATCTGCTTTTCATCGGCAGTCTTAATACGATCATCTATTTCATTAAATGTTTCCTTTTCTTTCAACTATAATATATGTCATGTGTATATAACGACATTATATTTGTACACGTAAGATTTACACGATTCACAGTAATATATGAGGAAATATACGGAACAAAAAGTTTCAATTGTCCTTCACATTAAATTTGTTGTTAGGGATTTTGTCAACAATGTTGCATCTTTTATGAAATCTTTCATCGTTAGTTCATACTTCGTAGAAAAATACTAGCTCATATAGCAAATTACTTCATTTGAACTAAAATAGAATACCAATATGCAAATACACGAGATATTGGGATAAAGAATGTTGAGATATGTTACTTGTGAGTTGTCACACATGCATTGATTAATTAGGGGAAGAGAGACTTGTTTATAAGCCAAGTGAGCTACTCCTCCTATCACCAATTGGTTTTAGGATTGAACCTCACTTGGTGGACTTAGGCTATCTCCCATATTGGGGTACGTTTCATGTGTGGGACCGTACCAAGTCCCCTCGAATTTAACATGGTATCAGAGCATTAATTAATGAAGGACTCACAAATGAGGGGAGTGTGTTGAGATAAGTCACTTGTAAGTTGTCCCATGCACATTGATTAATTAGGGGAAGAGAACCTTGTTTATAAGCCAAGTGAACTACTTCTCCCATCACTAATTGGTTTTAGAATGAAACCTCACTTGGTGGACTTGGGATCTCTCTCATATTGGGTATGCTTTATGTGTAAGACTATTCCAAGTCCACCCCAAATTTAACAAAAAACTTAAATTTTTTCTTTCTGAAATATAAGAACTTTTATTAAAAATTATAGGTCCAAAAAATTCATAAGGGAAAGAAGGAAGTGAATGGGAGGGGATAAATCTTAAAAAAAAAAAAACTCTAGAAGACTCAGATTTGAGCTCTGGTCAATATAAGAGCGAACAATATAGCGGCATTCCGATACGATAAACCGACACAAACTTAACACGAATTTGACAAATATAAGTACAATCCTTTCTGGGTTTGGGTCAAATTCGTGTCAAACACGGTTAACACAGGAAAAAAGAATAAGTTAGGTCAGGTACTCGCCTCGGGTGTCAACACGATTAATTTATTTAACACATTTAGTTAAATAGTGGACATGTTATTTTCATATTTTGTGATGTTTTAGTTGGTTATATGATGTTAAACAATTATCGAATGCATTTTTTTTAGTAATTTAATGTATTTTATTTATAAATTTTAGCATGTTTTCTTTTTTCTTGAATTTTTTTTCTGTCAAACTTTAAATTGTATAGGTATTTCGTGTCGTGTCGGATTATCCATGTCATAAATAGGTCGCGTTCGTCTCGTGTATCTTGACACGAATAACTTAACGCATTGTGTTGGGCAGCGACGTATCCACCTATGGCCAACACTGGGCTCAAGCCCAATGCAAATTTTTGAAAATTCTATTTTTAGTATTATAACTTCTACAATATTCAAAATTAGCCCATCCCAAAATTTAATGCAAAATCCAAGTCCCACCACATAATCCTAGTTCAATTTAAAATCAAGAATGAAGGATGTAAAACTTTTGTTGTATTGTGAGATTGATGTTATATTTAATATATTTGTGATTTTTAGACTATTTTTGTAATCCTTATTTACTATTTGTATACTTATCATGTCATTATTTTTAAATTGTACTTAACTATTTGCATTGGTAGTTTATTATAATATGTATCTAAATATCAAATATATTAAGGAAATCATCTGTACATAATCGTGCCGTATATGTTTCTCGTGTTTTTAGTGCGTCGTGTTTGAGTTTAAATTTTAGGCCCAATAAGGTTATTGTCTCGTGTTCAGTCTCGATCTCATCGTGTCGAGTTGTTATTTATCGAACCGACACGAATATTTTGTTGCCCCTAAGTGCCATCATCAAGTAGGAAATTAAAATGTTATCTATATTTTTAGCATTTTATATTTAGTTATTGGCTTCTTGTTATTTTGTGGTAAAAAACGAATAATATTAAGATTATAATATGTCCATTTGATTGTTAATATAAATATACCCCTGTATTTTTCTCCTATAAAGTAGTTTCTACAATTTATTGAGAAATAAGGTAGTCTTGCAATATAATAATTTGTTATATATATAATCTTGTTCTGTATATATAGATAATTTTTCTAGTGAAATTTTTACTTCTTAGCCAGCCCACCCTACTACTAATTCCTGGATCCGCTACTGGTGTTGGGGTACGTGTAAAATGTGTAATACCCATGTCATAACACGACATGCGAACAAGAAACACGAGTTGATTGAATTCCTAAAATAATATCATTTGAGCTACAAATTCGTAGTTAAAGAAGGATTGTTATTTTTTGATGTGGTGACCTTCTAGGAGAGAGGAACTTGGCCTTACTTATAAATCATAGTCTGCCACATAATCAATATGTCGTATTCCTCCCTTTTACAAGAGGCCACTACATATACTAGTGGTCTACTATATGTGCTGAAGATTAAACTGTGCCTTTCCTTTTTTTTTTTTTTTGAGGGATGTCGTTTCATTTTTTGTTTTTGTATATTTAGAACAAGAATCGTCCACTCTATTAATTCAGAATAATTACTTCAAACATTTAAAAAAACCATAATATAAAAGCAATACAATGTAAAATCGTCCAAATTGTACTTTGTAGAAAGAACTTTATCCTCACTTGATTAATAAAAAGATTTTCCTATGGCCCCTCATGGGGAGGCCTAGGATGGCAGGTTTTACAAAAGTTTCAAGTTTGAATCACCATTTCTAAACCACTTAGTTGAATCTGTCACACAAGGTTTGCCTAGTGCAGTTTACCCGGCTAGTCCTATTTAATTTGATTAATGAAAAGACTTCTCTGTGGATTCTCATGGGTTGCCTAGTGGCCTAGGATGGGTTTTTGAGGCTAAAAGCTTTATGTTCGAATAACCAACTCTGCACCACTTGGTGTGGCTTGCAGGTTTTTGCTAGGGATGGACTCGAACCAGGGCTGACTCATTTGGGACGGATATGAGACAAATAAAAGGGTATGAGGTGGGAAACGAGTATTGAACCCGAACGGGCCTGGATCAGGTTGGGGGTTTAGTAGGACCCGATCTACATACTTAGTTTATAAATAGAGTGTCTATATTGTTGTTCAAGAGTTTTGATTTATAAATGTTATTGATGTTTATTTCATAATTCATATATTTTCTACAAAATTATATAAATATCATATTTGATATAATTTTTATATAACATTATTCTGAGTAAAAATCACAGAAATTTGGCCAAATATATGAATTGGCGTGTATAATAGGTGTAACGAGTTTTACCCGCTAGATGTACGGGTATCGATTCGAATTTGGAACGGATATGAGTCTTTTATTTATAATCGATCGGTAGTGTCTCAGGCTTGGGTGAAGTGGCCCATTGACATTCCTAGTCTTGGCTGCCGGTTAGCCATTAAAACAAAAAAATTAATACGGTGTGGGCAAGAAAGTGTTGACTAGAAGTAACAGGACAAGGGAGGCTTCCAATTTGAAGGAACATGTGCACGAGTGAATGACGAATGCGGTGACGCGCTGGTGAATCTTTTCAACATCTTGTGATCCCCTTAAAATCATTTATGCCTGTACTTGCTTTGCTACGCGCAGCCTTTTACTTCTTCTAGACGTTTGCCAATGCTACAAGTGCGAAAAGCGTTGTTTTATTCATTTAACTATTGTGTAAGTTATTGAGTAAACATATAATAATACTAATTTATAATCTACTAATTAATTGTACTTAAATGAGAATCCATTGATCGAGACTGATCATTATTGTTGAAATATAATATATATTTAATTTTCTTATTTAAGTGCAGTCCTTTTTTAGGGTTAGAATTTTAGTTCTTTTAGGGTTAGATTTTCTATTTGCCTATATAAGGCTCACATTTGTTTCTTTGTAATTCACTTTTGATTTTGCATAATAAGAATACAAGTACTTTATGGCTTCTTTGATTTCAACATGGTATCAAGAGCCAAATTTTTAATCTTCATTCGTTTTTCTTTCTGACTCGTTTCTTAGTTTTGATTTTGTTTTGTTATCGCTAGTTTTGGGTTCCGATTTGGATAGTTTTTATTTGTTTTTGGGGTTACGTTTTGGGGATCTTTTCTGTTCGTCATGGCTGTTCGTAAGGATGACTCTCTTCAGGTAATTAGTGTGCAATTGGATGGGGAAAACTATTCGTATTGGAGTTATGTTATGAAAAATTTTTTGCGAGGTAAATCTATGTGGAGTTATGTTACTGGGACAAAGGTTAACCCTACGAAACCTGGTTCGGATGGTGCAGATCCCTTGGAGGCTTGGGAAGCCGATAATTCGAAGATTATTACTTGGATTAATAATTCAGTTTCGCAATCTATAGGGGCTCAATTGACGAAGTATGAGACTGCGAAGGAAGTTTGGGACCATCTGGCACGATTGTATACACAGTCCAACTTTGCCAAACATTATCAATTGTAGGCTGATCTTCGCGCTTTAAAACAGAAGGATCTGAGTATTAAGGAGTTTTATTCCGCTACGTCAGATTTGTGGGATCAATTGTCGCTTACTGAATCTGCTGATTTGAGAGCTTTTGCGCCCTATGTTACACATCGAGAATAACAACGATTGGTACAATTTTTGATGGCTCTTCGTTCTGATTTTGAGGGGTTGCGTGGTAGTATTCTGCATCGAAGCCCATTACCTTCTGTAGATTCAGTGGTCAATGAACTTTTAGTGGAAGAAATACGACTTCAGACACACGCTGATAAGGGGATCGTTTCAACATCTACTGCATCAGTTTTTGCTGCACCACAAAAGCCGATTAATAATAATCCAATCAGGTGAATTCGAGGACACCTTCTGATGAATGTGTATTTTGCCACCAAAAGAATCATTGGAAGGCTCAGTATCCCCTGTTATTGAATAAAGGTAAACCACAACAACCGAGATCCCAACAAAGAAGAAGAACTCCAGGTTCCAAAGAACAACGAGCTTCACGTCATCTACAGCAGCAACCAGCACCATCGCTATCCCAATGGTCTCCTAGACCACCTCCGCCAAGCAATGCAGTCGCCGCACCATCATTGGATCCGTATATATTTGAGCAGTTTCAAAAGTTCATTGCCTCACAACCACATGCTATGTCTGCCTCATCAAATATTGGTTTGTCTCATTCCAATTCTTCAGGTATGTCTTCACTCTTGTGAATCTTAGATTTTGGAGCTTCCCATCATATGTCATCTAGTATGTCGTCTTTTGTCTCTTTGTCTCCTAATCCGTCTGTGTCAGTTCTAACTGCTGATGGTACTCCAATGGCATTAGTATGAATCGGTTCCATTGTCACACCTTGTTTTTCCATTCCTAATGTTTATTATGTTCCTAATCTCACCTTGAATCTGGTTTCGGTTAGCCAATTATGTGTGTCTGGTTATTTAGTCTCCTTTTCTTCTTCTACTTGTTCTATACAGGACCCACAGTCTCAGAAGCTGATTGGGACAGGCCATAAGCAAGGAGGACTTTATGTTTTGGATCAGCTCAAAATACCGGAAGCTACAACTTTTAGTGTGGATTTTTCATCTTTTCGTTTGAGTCATTCGTCTTCAGATTTTTACTTATGGCATTCTCGTTTAGGTCATGTGTCTGATTCTCGTTTACAGTTTTTAGTTTCTACTGGTGTCTTAGGAGATTTGAAATCTCATGACATTTCTGATTGAAATGGTTGCAAACTGACAAAATTTTCTGCTTTACCTTTCAATAAAAGTATTTATGTTTCTCGTGCACCTTTTGATCTTGTTCATTCTGATGTATGGGGACCTTCCCCGGTCAACACAAAGGGTGGATCTCAATATTATGTTTCGTTTATTGATGATTATACACGTTATTGTTGGGTTTATCTTATGAAACAATGTTATGATTTTTTCAACATCTTCTGCAACTTTCGAGCACTTGTGAAAACCCAACATTCAGCCACCATAAAGTGTTTTCGTTGTGACTTGGGTGGGGAATATTCTTCCAATGATTTTCTTACTTTACTTGCTTCTGATGGTACGATACGACAAACATCTTGTACGGATACCCCTGAGGAAAAAGGTGTTCCAGAGAGAAAACATAGACATCTTGTAGAAACTGCTAGGTCTCTTTTGTTGTCTGCTAGTGTTCCTAGTGTTTTTTGGGGGAAAGCAGTTCTTACTGCTACCTATTTGATTAATAGAATTCCTACTTCACATAATTCGAGTTTGACACCTTTTGAGAAGTTGTATGGGTATGCTCCTGATTATTTTTCTTTGCGCATATTTGGTTCTACTTTCTTTGTCCTTCGACCTCAAGTTAAACGTACTAAGTTGACCTCGCGGTCTGCTTTATGCGTTTTTCTTGGTTATGGGGAAGGACAAAAAGGTTATCGTTGTTTTGATCCAGTTAGCCAAAAATTATATGTCTCGCGTCATGTAGTGTTTCTTGAAAATATTCCATTCTTTTCTGTCCCAGCTGGCTACCATAATGTTCAGGTCCGATCTGATTCATATTGACCCTTTTCATGGTGACGAGTCCACTGCTAATGGTTCTGCAGGTTCTGGTACATTGACTTCTGATTGTGATGTGACTGATTCTCCTGCTACTGACGATGTCCCGTCAACTTCTCCAACTACGGCTCCTGATGTTGCTCATTGTCAATCCACACGTGTCCGTAAGTCTACTAAGTTACCAGATTTCGTTTACTCTTGTTATTCTAGTTCATTCGTCTCTTTTTTGGCCTCTCTTCATCGTATTTCTGAGCCTTCATCCTATAGAGAGACGATTCGTGATCCACTTTGGCAGGATGCTATGGCTGAGGAACTTACTACTTTGCATCATACTCATACTTGGGACTTGGTACTTTTACCACCGGGAAAACATGCAATTGGATGTCGTTGGGTCTACAAAATCTAAACAAAATCGGATGGGTCTATTGAAAGATATAAAGCCCGACTGGTTGCTAAGGGTTATACTCAGGAGTATGGGATCGATTATGAGGATACATTTGCACCTGTTACAAAGAGGACAACTATTCATACCCTTCTTGCAGTCGCCTCGGTTCGTTGATGATGTATATCTCAGATGGATGTAAAGCATGCTTTTTTGAATGGTGATCTTGTTGACGAAGTATACATGCAACCTCCTCCTGGTGTTGCCCATCAACCAGGTAAAGTTTGTAAGCTTCGTAAAGCTCTTTATGGCCTTAAGCAAGCCTCTAGAGCGTGGTATGAAAAGTTTACTTGTGTTGTTACTTCTCTTGGTTTTCGACCAAGTGATCATGATTCAGCCTTGTTTGTCAAAAGTAGTGGAATAGGTCGTATTTTACTTGCTTTATATGTTGATGATATGATTATTACTGGTGATGATCTTGATGGTACAGAAATTTTGAAGTCTATGTTAGCCCGTTCTTTTGCTATGAAAGATTTGGGTCCGCTCCGTTATTTTCTTGGTATTGAGGTTGTCTCTTCCCCACATGGTCATCTTTTGTCTCAATCAAAGTATATTACTGATATATTTGAGCGTGCACGTATTACTGATAACATGATTGTTGATACTCCACTTGAGACTAATGCTCGATATTCTCCCTCTGATGGTTCTCCCTTGTCGGATCCCAGTTTATATCGTATTGTTGTTGGCAGTTTGGTTTATCTCATAGTTACTCGTCCAGATAGTGCACATGCTGTTCATGTGGTTAGTCAGTTTATTACTTCTCCCTCTACAGTTCATTGGGGTACTGTTCTGCGTATTCTTAGATATCTACGGGGAACTTAGTTTCAGAGTCTTTTACTTCCGTCTAATTCTTCTTTGGAGTCTGCGTGCATACTCGATCTTGATTGGTGGTGATCCTACAGATCGCAAATCTATCACTTTGGTTTTTGTGTGTTTCTAGATGACTCTCTCATTTCTTGGAAGAGTAAGAACCAATATGTGGTTTCTAGATCTTCCATAGAAGCTGAGTATCGTGCCATGGCAACTACTGCTTGTGAGATAGTTTGGTTACGTTGGTTGCTAGCAGATATGGGTGTTTTTCTTGATCGTCCCACTCCGCTGAATTGTGATAATAAGAGTGCTAGTCAGATTGTCCGCAATACAGTTTTTCGTGAGAGGACTAAACATATTGAGATTGATTGCCATATTATTCGACATTATTATCAGACTGGTATCATCACATTGCCTTTTATCTCTTCTTCTGTGCAGATTGCTGATATGTTTACCAATGCACATTCCTCTTCGCGTTTTCGTTTCTTGTTTGACAAACTCTCAATGCTTCTTGCGGTTGCATCGTGAGTTTGAGTGGGAGTTTTGAAATATAATATATATTTAGTTTCCTTATTTAAGTGTAGTCCTTTTATGGTTAGGATTTTAGTCCTTTTAGGGTTAGATTTTCTATTTGCCTATATAAGGCTCCCATTTGTTTCTTTGTAATTCACTTTTGATTTTGCATAATAAGAATACAAGTACTTTATGGCTTCTTTGATTTCAACAATTATATATTAGCGAAAGCAAAAGAATATAGAAATTACATAAAAAATGGGAAATAGGGATGGCAACGGGGCAGTTTTGGCCAAACTCGGGATCCGTCCCGCCAAGAAAAATTAGGACCCGAGACCCGCCCTGCCCCGCCTCAAGACCCGCCCGTCCCGCCCCGCTTCAAACCCCGCCGAGGCGGGTCTAGACCCGTTAGACCCGCCAATATATTTTAAATTGCAATAATTTGTTTTTTTGATTTGTGACCAAAATTTCAAAAGTAATGCAATGCCAATAGGTAAAAAAAATAAAATTATGCAACTTATTATAACTACGTTTTACAACTATTTAGCTACTATTAGAATTTTTCTTCCAAAAAAAAAAACTACTACGAGGATCTTGCAATAGTATTCAACTAATACTCAAAATAAATATTCAAAGTACAATATTACAAGATGTTATAGTAGGAAATTAATATCAATACAACACTCAAATTTAAAGGTAAATAATGCAAAATATCTAAATACATATTAGAAAATATAATAAAAATTAATATGAAGGGGCGGGTCCGAGGCGGGCTCTGTTGGACCTGGGACCCACTCCGGACCCCGGGCAGGTTTTGAAGTTTTGGACCCGGGACTGTCCCGTGACCCATTTAACCGAGTCTAGACCTGTCCCGACAGGGCAGGTTTGATGCGGGGTCGGGTTTTAACCCGCCCCATTGACATCCCTAATAGGGAAGTCTCTTGTAAGACCGTCTCATTGGTCAATACCCTTGGGGCGGAGCCCCAAGGGGTTTGGTGTAAGGTTTAGGGGGGTTGAATAAACCTTACAAAATTTTAACTTTTTAGTATTTTTAAGAATTTCAACAGAGTTGACTCAAATTAGTTGTGTCCTTGGGGGACAACTAGGTTGGCTATCTTCAGCTAAGTTACACACTCAACAGACTTGACTGAGCCGTTGATAGTATAACTTGGATGCGTCAGCTAACACTTAACTTTAGTTGATTTGGTTTTTAACAGCGGAAGATTTAACACCCTTTGTTTGATTAAAGCTCATTTTTAACACTTGTTTTAGCACTTGTTATTTAATTAGTTGGATAGCAAATTAACTTAACATCAGATATGAAAAATATAAACAAGAAAGTAAATGCTGAAAGTAAATGATACAAGTAATTTTATAGTGGTTCGAGGATGAGGTAATTCCTCTAATCCACTCTTCTCCAACTCCTGGAGAAATCCACTAGGTAACAAATCAAGTTACAAAGTAGTTCTCAGTCTAGAGACAACCTTAATCACACAGTTGGCTTCTCCTGCTGTGACGCTCAGGGCTGAAAAGGGCGGGGAGTGATCGCCGATGCAAGAAGGCACGGACAAAGAGCGGCTCCTGGAAGGCTTCTAGGCGGAGGAGGACATGAATGAACCGATCCCACACCCGAAGAAGAGGAGATTCTGAGACTGTATAGGTATGAGACTATACAGTTGAGGAGAGCTTAAAAGATTTGATAGGTACTACTAATACCAACAAGATGCATCTTCTTTTCTAGTGCTCATCTCATAAAAACTCCGAAGTTAAGCGTGCTTGGCCAAAAGCAATTGTGGGATGGGTGACCCCCTGGGACGCAGCTTTCAGGGTGCGCGTGAGTGAGGACAAAGCGCGCTGGAAAGACTTGTGCTGGTTTGTGGGGACAGTCGTCGATCTGGAAGGCATGCCGTTCTGAGATAGTATCGTAGCGGACCTCTCCTAGTAAGGTGTGGTTCGGGGACGAACCAAACGGAAACTGGTGGGCTTGTGACGCCCGGGGCCGAAAAGGGCGGGGAGTGATCACCGGTGCAAGAAGGCACGGACAAGGAGCGGCTCCTGGCAGGCTTCTAGGCGGAGGGGGACATGAATGAATCGATCCCACACTCGAAGAAGAGGAGATTCTGAGACTGTATAGGTATGGGACTATACAGTTGAGGAGAGCTTAAAAGATTTGATAGGTAATACTCATACGAACAAGATGCATCTTCTTTTCTGGTGCTCATCTCATAAAAACTCCGAAGTTAAACGTGATTGACCCAAAGCAATTGTGGGATGGGTGACCCCCTGGGAAGCAGGTCTCAGGGTGCGCGTGAGTGAGGACAAAGCGCGCTGGAAAGACTCGTGTTGGTTTGTGGGGACAGTCGTCGATCTGGAAGGCATGCCGTTACAGATAGTATCAGAACGTGACCTCTCCTAGTAAGGTGTGGTTCGGGGACGAACCGAACGGAAGTTGGTGGGCTTGTGACGCCCGGGGCCGAAGAGGGCGGGGAGTGATCGCCGGTGCAAGAAGGCACGGACAAGGAGCGGCTCCTAGCAGGCTTCTAGGAGGAGGGGGACATGAATGAACCGATCCCACACTCGAAGAAGAGGAGATTCTGAGACTGTATAGGTATGGGACTATACAGTTGAGGAGAGTTTAAAAGATTTGATAGGTACTACTAATACCAACAAGATGCATCTTCTTTTCTAGTGCTCATCTCATTAAAACTCCGAAGTTAAGCGTGCTTGTCCCAAAGCAATTGTGGGATGGGTGACCCCCTGGGAAGCAGCTCTCAGGGTGCGCGTGAGTGAGGATAAAGCGCGCTGGAAAGACTTGTGTTGGTTTGTGGGGACAGTCGTCGATCTGGAAGGCATGCCGTTACAGATAGTATCAGAGCGGGACCTCTCCTAGTAAGGTGTGGTTCGGGGACGAACCAAGCGGAAACTGGTGGGCTTGTGACGACCGGGGCCGAAAAGGGCGGGGAGTGATCACCGGTGCAAGAAAGGCACGGACAAGGAGCGGCTCCTGGCAGGCTTCTAGGCGGAGGGGGACATGAATGAATCGATCCCACACTCGAAGAAGAGGAGATTCTGAGACTGTATAGGTATGGGACTATACAGTTGAGGAGAGCATAAAAGATTTGATAGGTAATACTCATACGAACAAGATGCATCTTCTTTTCTGGTGCTCATCTCATAAAAACTCCGAAGTTAAACGTGATTGACCCAAAGCAATTGTGGGATGGGTGACCCCCTGGGAAGCAGCTCTCAGGGTGCGCGTGAGTGAGGACAAAGCGCGCTGGAAAGACTCGTGTTGGTTTGTGGGGACAATCGTCGATCTGGAAGGTAGGCCGTTACAGATGGTATCAGAGCGGGACCTCTCCTAGTAAGGTGTGGTTCGGGGACGAACCAAGCGGAAACTGGTGGGCTTGTGAAGCCCGGGGCCGAAAAGGGCCGGGAGTGAGCACCGGTGCAAGAAGGCACGGACAAGGAGCGGCTCCTGGCAGGCTTCTAGGCGGAGGGGGACATGAATTAACCGATTCCACACTCGAAGAAGAGGAGATTCTGAGACTGTATAGGTATGGGACTATACAGTTGAGGAGAGCTTAAAAGATTTGATAGGTACTATTCATACGAACAAGATGCATCTTCTTTTCTGGTGCTCATCTCATAAAAACTCCGAAGTTAAACGTGATTGACCCAAAGCAATTGTGGGATGGGTGACCCCCTGGGAAGCAGCTCTCACGGTGCGCGTGAGTGAGGACAAAGCGCGCTGGAAAGACTCGTGTTGGTTTGTGGGGACAATCGTCGATCTGGATGGCAGGCCGTTACAGATGGTATCAGAGCGGGACCTCTCCTAGTAAGGTGTGGTTCGGGGACGAACCAAGCGGAAGCTGGTGGGCTTGTGATGCCCGGGGCGGAAGAGGGTGGGGAGTGATCGCCGGTGCAAGAAGGCACGGACAAGGAGCGGCTCCTAGCAGGCTTCTAGTCGGAGGGGGACATGAATGAACCGATCCCATACCCGAAGAAGAGGAGATTCTGAGACTGTATAGGTATGGGACTATACAGTTGAGGAGAGCTTCAAAGATTTGATAGGTACTACTCATACCAACAAGATGCATCTTCTTTTTTGGTGCTCATCTCATAAAAACCCTAAAGTTAAGCGTGCTTGGCCCGGAGCAATTGTGGGATGGGTGACCCCCTGGGACAAAGCGCGTTGGAAAGACTCATGTTGGTTTGTGGGGACAATCGTTGATCTAGAAGGCAGGCCGTTACACCTGCGACTCAGCTTCTTCACAAGACAACTGCCTTGCTACTTCAGCTCCCTTCAAGTCTTTGGATTTGATCACACAGCCCTCCAACAAACTTGAATCTCCTGGTTCGACCTTGAACCTTCCTATAACTCCTTCAACTTGGAGAGTAGACCCCTTTTTGTTCTTTAAACATTTTCTCTTCAACTGGTTGAAGTAATCTTTCATTCACATTGTTTGTTGGATTGAGTTCCTTCAAGTTTTAGGCTTGAGGACTTTTCTGGATAAGCTTGAGAATATTGCAGGTTATACTTTCTTGATAATAGCTTGATTCGTTCGTGCTTGGTTCAGGTTCTTAATCAAGGCCTGCTTTTCTTAAATGCTTCCTCAGCCTTTTATAGTGCTCATTTGAAAATTTGCCCGTTGAAGAGATATGCTATTTTCAAATGACACTTCTTGTTCGTTGGCTTGTATTTTCTTGGTCTGCAGCGCTTGTGATGTTGACCCTTCCTTGTATTAAATGGCTCTGCAGCTTTACAGGGTCTGACACAAGCTTCAGTGTTTCCCATTGGCTTATTCCTTTTGCATGTTTCTGGGCCAAACACTTTAAGACCTAGCAGCTTGGACATATTACTATATCGAGTAATATTCTTGACTTCCTTCCAACGGATGAATGTCAGTTGTCTTGACTTGAGTGCTGCCGTTACCCCTTGAGACTTGAGTCTGCTCCAATCATGAGAATAACTCAACTGTCACTTCAACTGTTAGACTTGGCTCCTTTCATTTACTTGACTGACACTTCCTCAAACTTCACACAGTTGTTCCTCAGCTGGCTCTCCTTCAGTCGAGTCCTTGTCTTCCTTCTTGGCCATTCTCAGCTGACACACAACTGAGTCTTCACTCTAGTCTGCAGTTGACTTCTTGCATTCTTTAACTTAGTTGACTTCACTCAGCTTTTTCAGTCCTATCTATTACAACATAGAATTACAAGGAAAATGAGGTGCCAACTTCCTTGTCTACGTTTTACAAGGTATCATCAAAATCTACCAAATAAATTTCCTAACAATTTCTCCCTTTTTGATGATTCCAAAACTTAAACAAAAATAAACAGCAAACACAAGCAGTGCAGTAACAAAGAATGTATGCTTTGAATAATTAGTTTTATTGATCATAGCATTCTTGTTCTTTACAAAGCTGTTTACAAAAAGATAACAAAGCTTATACAAGTATTGCATTACAGTTTGTATCTGAGCTAAGTTACAAAGAAGATATTAGAGCAAATATTACAAGGAAATTATCAGAGCTATATTACAGGGAAAACTTACAGCTATTTATTTACAGCTAAGTAAAATACATGAAGGGGTTTTTCAGCCGTCTTCAACGCCTTGGCTGCTTCCTTATTCTCTCTTATTCATCATTCTTCTCTTATTCATCTCCTCTTTTCCTTTCCTCTTCCTCCTTCTTCTCATATGCTCGCTTCTCATCCTCCTTTTTCTCCCATTCTTCTTCTTCTCATTTTCATGCCTTCTTATTGCTTCAGCATTCTTGGTCATCCCTACGCAAGATGATCAAATCCCCGAGAGTCCATTCTTCTGCGGATCCACATACTTAATATCTTCTGGTCTTGGCCGTGGTTGAACACTTCTCCCACTGTCACCATGTATACCCCTTCCCGACTCAGCTCCCCTTCCTTTGGGAGTGAATTGCACTGGAGCTTTTGATTTTCCAGCTGAGTGACTGCTGGAACTTGGCTGCTTATCAGTCGAATTGCACAATTCAAGTCCTTTTTTCCAGTACAAATCCCAGGCATGTGGTAGAGTCATGTCTTGAAAATATCGTTCTGCTTCTAGAGTCTAGAATTCCTCTAGCGATCTGGGCTCAAATCCAGCATCAGGCATGGTAATATCTCTCGGGTTTTTTATTGCAGGATAATCTTTTCCGACTGGAGGACCATCATACTATTTTCTGATGTTCTAAATGCGCATAGACTGCTTCTCAGCTACCTTTTCAAACTCAGCTTCGATGGCTTTCCTCGACTCATTGTATGCCAACTCAACTTTTTGTTCTACGGATAGCTCTTTCGGCAATTTGCTGAGAATCGAAGCTTTGACTTCTCCTTGCTGGGGTGTTTCAGCAAACATAAGTTTCAAAGGGGGGTTCTTCACGCTTTCTTCCCCCTTTGCAGATTCTCCCTTCTTCGCCTCCTTATTACTCCCTTCAGCTTCTCCTTTCGGTTCCTTTAAGGCCTCATCTTCCCCCTTTTTGGCATCATCACCAAAAGATAGGGTTAGGCCAAGGAACAAACCACTCAGAATAAAGTCCAGTCGGCTGTTTGTTGAATTCTGCTTGATATCTGCTTTGGAGTAGGCTGTCCGAAACTCTGACCGTGTAGCCTTTGACTCAACTGCTAGCAACTTCATTTCTGCCATAAGAAGACTGAACTTCTGGTTCATGCTCTCTTCCAGTCTGGCAAGTTTGCTCTTATGTTGCATCACGGTTGTCCAAACGGAGATCCAACGATGCTTGGTAGCGTTCCATTTTCTCAATTTCGTCACATATCTTCTTGAACGCATCACGAAACTCAGTTGTGGAAGTCGACTCTTCTTCCGGCCATATGGCATCGAAGTCAAATCCCATCGGCACAATTATATCAGTTGGAATTATGGGATCTTCCTGCACAATATATTTCTCCTATTATCGGGCAGATTCAGCATCCATGTCAGGCAGTTCTGTAGGTCCCAAGGGGTGTGAGTAAGGTTTAGAAGGGGGGGTTGAATAAACCTTACCAACTTTTCGAATTTAGTCCTTTTAAATAAGTTAAGAGTTAATTTCACAGCTATGTCCTTGATGGACAGCTAAGTTAGTTAACCAAATAGAGTTAGCCACTCAACAATGACTGACCGAGCCGTTGATAGAATAACTCAGTTGTTTAGTCTAATACTTAACTCGACTGTGATGAGATTTTCAGCGGAAGACTTAACACCCTTGAATTTGGTTTAAGTTGTTTTAACACTTGGTTTTAGCACTTTGTTATATATCAATTGGATAGCAAATTATCAGCTGATATTAAATAATATGCACGATAAGTAAATCTTTGAAATGTAAATGACACAATAAATTTTATAGAGGTTCAAGATGGGGTAATTCTTCTAATCCTCTCTTCTCCAACTCCTGGAGGAATCCACTAAGTATTG
The DNA here is from genome assembly GCA_016081115.2 of Rehmannia glutinosa. Lineage (NCBI taxonomy): Eukaryota > Viridiplantae > Streptophyta > Magnoliopsida > Lamiales > Orobanchaceae > Rehmannia > Rehmannia glutinosa. The sequence continues at coordinate 45,635,048 of CM071933.1, forward strand.
ATCGAGTACAAAGTGGTTATCGGTCCCCAGATGCAAGTCTTGATCACACAACTGACTTGATCCTTTATGACTTCGATGCCGAGATGCCTTGGTCACACAAATGGGGCTTCTCGTCCGACTCAGCTTCTTCACAGGGCAGCTGCCTTGCTACTATAGCTCACTTGCTCAAGCTTCTTGGATTTGATCACGAAGCCCTCCAATGACTTGAGACTGGTTCGACCTTGAACCTTTCTACAATCCTCCTTGGAATGTAGACCCCTTTTGGTTCTTCAAAAGTTTCCTCTGCAACAGTTTGAAGTTGTCTTTCCTTCACGGCTTGGTGTTGGATCGATTTCCTTCGATATGTTAGGCTTGAGGATTTGCTTGAATAACTTGAGAATATTTTTGTAGGTCACAGCTTGGATAATAGCTTGAATGTTCGTGGTTCAGGTAACCTTCTCTCAAAGTGATTCCTCAGCCTTTTATAGTGTTCTTTTAAAAATCTGCCCGTTGAAGAGATAGGCTGATTTTTAAAAGACACTAGTGGTCGTTGGCTTGTCTTGTTGCAGTCCTTGAAATTGACATTACCTCGTATTAAATGAACCTTCACTTTTCGAGCGACCGACACAGTGCGATGTTTCCCATTGGTTTATTCCTTTTGCACGCTTCTGGGACTGAGCACTTTAGAATATTGCAGCATGGAAGTATTACTTATTTAAGTAACTTTCTTGACTTTTGTGCGACGGACTCTTTTCAGTTGTCTTGACTTGACTGCAGTTCCTTAACTTCCCCAGATGACTTCGAGTCAGCTCCCACTCATTGGATGACTCATCTGTCACTTCAACTTGAGACTTGGCTATCTTGAGTTGACTTGATCGACACTTCACACAAAGATTCAATCGGTGATACTCCTTCATCGAGTTCTTGACTTTTCCTTCTTGCCATACTCAAATGCTTCACAAATGTGAGTCTTCATTTTAGCCTCCGTTGACTTCTTGCATATCCAGGCATAGGCGACTTTACTCACTCACTGCAACCCTATATATTACAATGCAAATTACAAAGAAAATGGGGTGCCAACTTTCTTGTCTAAGTTTTACATGGCATTCATCAAAATCTAAACAATAAATTTCCCAACAATTTTCCCCTTTTTGATGATGCCAAAACTTAAAACATACATACAAAATGTAAATATCAAAGATACATACAGATAGTGCGATGCAAGAATGAGAGAATGTATGCGTAGAATCAATCTGTTTATTGATCATAACATTCTTGTCCTTTACACAGCTGTTTACAAAGTGTATCAGAGCAAACATTTATGTCTACGCAAAAATAGAGAAATTACAGATTTCTTATATAATGTACAGAAGACTTACATAATTATGTATTTACAATAGTAAATTACATGAAGGGGTGGACAACAACACTTCATCTCCTTCGCTGCCTCCTTCTTTCTTCATCAGCTCTGTCGTCTTCTGACCTTTTTCTCTTCTTCTCTTCTTCAGCTGCTTTCTTTTTCTCATAAGCTCTTCTGGCAGCTTCATCTTTGCTTTTCCTTTCTTGTCTCTCTTCCCACATCTGAGTTTGTCTTTTATTTTCTGGATCGATCCTCTTGACATAGTCAGCATTCTTCCTTGCCCCTTCCCTGTTGGCTACTTCGTCATACCCAGCCCAATAGATCCCTCATTTCTTTCCTGGATCTATATATTCGATGTTTTTGGGTAGAGGTCTAGGTCCGAAACCTCTTCCTCCACTGCTTCTACCTCTTCCTCTAGGTGTGTATTGTCTTTGGGCCTTTTTCTTTCCAAAGAGTGACTAGCGGAGTGATTGCTAGAGTCTCTGTGCTGTCGGCTTCTTCTTCGACTTGAGGCCTTTTTCCCAATACAAGTCCCAGGTTTGGGCTATGGACATGCCTTCGAAGTATCCTTCGAATTTGAGCGTTTTGAATTCATCGACTGATCTAGGCTCGGTTCCAATGTCTGAAATGGCATCAGTGTCTCTTCCTGCTGGAATGACTCCATATTGTTTCAATATGTCCATCACACGGGCATCCATTTTTCCTTCAACCTCCTTCATCCTTGCTTCTACTATTTTCCTCTTCTCAGACATGGGCACAACAGAGTGTTGGAGCGGCAGAGTCACTAGGAGTTTGCTTATGATGTCAGCTGTGACAAGTCCTTGTTGAGGGGTTCTAGCAACCATTAAAGTCATGTCTTTCGAACCTTCCCCATCAACTGATTTTCCCTTTTCTCTCTTCTGTTCTTCAGCTGTCTTCTCCTTCACAGCTGCGTCCTTCTTCTCGGCTGCGGATCCTTTCAACGTCTTTAGGTATTCCTCTTCCCCCTTTTTGGCATCATCAAAGGAGAGAGGAACCCCTGGAAATATGCCATCAAGCATGAAATCTAGACGGCTGATAGCTGAGTTCTCGCTGATTCTGGCTGCGGAGTATCTTTCCGAACTTCTGAGCGGGTGGCTTTCTATTCGGCTGTCACCAACTTCATCTCAGCCATGAGAAGGCTGAATTTTTCATTCATATTCTCCTCTACGCGCAGAAGTTCTTTTCGATGAAATTCGCGTAGCAGTTCCATTTCTGTGGTATGAGATTCATGCATTCTATCAATGTTTTCTTGCATTCTTCTCTTCATATCAGCGTTATCAGCGCTCCAGATCAGCATTTTGTTGTACAATGTCTTAAAGTATCGAACTTGTTCTACACGCATTGTTTACTGCTATTGCCACCATTCCCGGATCCTGACAATGATTCTACGCAGATCGGCCATAAGATTAGCATCTCTGTTATCTAGCCGCATATCTAATGAGGCCTGGTGCCTTTCCATCTTCTCTATCTCCGCAAATATTGCCTTGAAGACTTCTCGAACCTCAGTTGTCACCTCTGTCTCAGCTGGCGGCCAAGCAGCATCAAAGTCAAAATCTGCTGGGACGATGGTATCTGTGGGAATGACTGGATCAGGTCTATGGAAACGTTGTTGATCTCTAGCCGATTCTTCATCAAGATCAGGCAGCTCTAGTGAGAAAGGGAACGTTTGTTCAAACGCATCATCACGGACATAGGGAATCTGTTCAACTATGACTTGTGGCCGTGATGTGCCCGGTTGAGTCGATTCTATTGCAGCTTTGGGAGCCCGTGCAGTTGACCGTGATCCAGCTGTGGTCTTTTGTGGTATGGACCCAGCTGGCTGAGCCTCAGCTGTCTCAACAGCTTCGTCGGTCTCAGCTAGTTTTTCCATATGAGTTGTCTGGTCCTTGGCCGTATCAGTAGCGTCATCGGACGATAATGAGACTTGTAGGGGTGGCTCATCATCAAAATTGAACTTTTGACGAGCAGCCTTGAATTCTGGCTTACTCGTGCTGGGAAGAACATCCTCAGCTGAGTCGTTTGGACTTGCAACAAGAGATGACTCAGCTTCATCTTCACCTTCAGATCCCAAAAATGTTACATCTGGGTTATCTTGGGAATCGTGAAAGGCACTTATCTCTTTCTCAGATGCATCGATGATAACGGGAGGAATGTTATGTGCTTCTGCCTCTTTACCTCGGGAAGTCTCAACCTCCCGTAGGCCTTCAGTACCTCTTGCAGTCTCAACTGCAGCAAGGCCTTGGACATTCCCTTCGACAGACTCAGCTGTCTTGGGGTCTTCTACAGTGGCATCCACAGAGTCTCAACTCCGTGGATTACACTTTCATTGCCCAGTGTTAACTCCCGGGCGAGAACCATCCTGTGCCTCGATTGCATCGGCGCGTTCTCGGCTGCGGAGAGCGGTTGGCACCTCAGTGAGAGACTCTCTCAATCGTCCGAGCTTCTTCAGTGACAACTTGCTGTGTTTCGTTTTCTTTTTCCTTCTCCACTGCATCTCCGAGATTCATGGTGGAGTCATCTGCAGCAACCTCCGACCTAGCTGCAGTGGAGAGAGTTTCCCCCTCAGCTGGCACACCAGCTGAGTGACTTGGAGTGGGGTCACTCGTCTCCAAACTCCCGGCTGTTCCTGTGAGTGTTTAGCCATTGGGGCAGGAGGTAAGATACCTTCAATAGGGGTTGGCTCAACTTGGGTCCCCAAGTTCCCAGTTTCATTGCCATTTCCCTTAGAACCTTCCTGAGAGTGAGTTGGGGAAGTGGTCGCAGCAACAACAGTTGCAATTTGCTGCACCACCCCCATAGGGTCAATTTCCAGCTGTGATTTGAAAGACTCTCCAGGTCCTTCCATTAGCTGTTGCTCATGCATCACTCTGGATTCCCGTATGGCTTGCTGCATTTCCAATTGTTCTCATTGCAAAGAACAGTCCAAATCTTCATCACTTCCGGAGAGAACATCGAGGTGGGGATGAGTATGCTCAGTGGTTCCAGTGAAGGGACAGATGTTGGCCTTCTCACGAGCGTCACCCTCTTTTGCCAACCTTTCCTTCTTCTTTTCCTTGAAGATGTTCAATATATCGATGCAGTTCTCTTCATCCAATGCTTGAACCACTGTGGTCAACCCCAGGAAATTCATCAGTTCTTCTTCTTCTTCAATAAACTCAGGTCTTTGTAACTGTTCCCTTGATCGACTCAGCTTCCATTTCCTCCATTCACGCAGATGATTTTGGATGTCTGGATATGGTGGAGACAACATAATCACATCATCATCATCATCTTCGTGTTGTCCTTCTGTCTTAGGAATGGGAGGTAGCGAGCTCTTTGCTCTTCACCTCGGCGTCTCTGTCACGGCAAGTGGAGACATAGCCACTGTTGACGAGAGATTTAGCTGTCTCACCACACTTGTTCCTCACTGTTCTATTCACAAACTGGGTCTTCAACTTGCCTCTGCTGATCGGCCTCGGCAGACTTGGCGATTTCATCAATGATCTCTGGAGACTCTACTTCTCCAGCTGTTTCGGTGATCTATTCCAGCTGAGTGGCAGACTCAGCTGTTTTCTCAAGCTCTGAACGCTTGAAGAGTCTTCTTCTTTTGGTCCTCACCAGAGGAATTTCTAGTTCGGATACAATTTCCTCAGAGTCCTGGGCGGCAGGGGCCGGTGCTACTTTCTTTTTCTGAGGAGCTGGCTTTCTTGGCTTGTCAGTCCTCTTCTTCTTAACAACTGGAGAAGGAATTTGAGGTTCCTTCTCGCCTACTCGGCTGTAGAAAAGGGAGACACGGCTGCGGGGCGGTGACTCGGCTGCGGGGCGGTGCGATTGTTTTTTTTTCTTTGGCGCACCAATCTTCTTGCTAGGCTGGGGGCGCTTTCTTCTTGGGAGGAGACAGATTTGAAACATTTTCTTCCATGTCGGAGTGGAACTCACTTCACCTCCATCAGCCGACCAATAACAAGACCATATCCCAAGGATCCTCCGAATGACCCATCTTCCTTGAAAGACTTATTTCCAACATTTTGGCAGAGTCTGCTGTATATAAACTCAGCCCAGTTTACTTTCTTCTCCTCCATGATCGCAGCCATCATGATCAGCTTAGTTTTGGACAGCTGGTTAAAGCTTCCAAATTTGATGTCTACACACTTGGCAACAATATCCAGCAACTTGTGGTAATCTTCCTTCAGCAGCTTCTTGTCAGCTGTGTAGACAACCTTCGCAAGACACGATCGGGTTTGGCCACTTCCTTCCATGCAGCAGCCAAGTTTACATCGGCCTCCAATATCTCCGACACTCCTTCCGACGGCAGCAAACAATGCTCCGCTAGATCCTCAGCAGTGATCGTAAACTTCTTTCTGTGAACAGACGACTTGATGCCCTCGTCGTGAACTTCAGCATTCACGTAAAACTGAGCGACTTCTTCAACATAAGTCATCTGAAATTCTATAGTGAGAAAGGGTTTCAGCCCAGACTTCTCCACTTTCTCAGCTATCTTCTTTACAAGGGTTTGATTGGACCCCTGTTTGATCATCCCTTCGAAATCCACAGTAGAGCCAGTGTGGATTTGTTTTCCCAACTTAGTGAAATCATAAGTAGTTGCCATTTCAGTGATTTTTATCGAATGATTTTTGAGAAACATGCTTTGAGGATTGATAGGGTTTTGAGAGAGAAGTTGCTTTCTTTGCTTTTGAGAGAGATGAACAGTTTGTGTAAAGTGAGAGAGAAACCGACGAAAGGGTATATATGTGGGTTATGAAAGGACGTGCATATGGTTTTTGAAATTTGATCGAGATCAACAACTCAGATTTAGCATGCCGATTAGCATTTAATTGCTCGCATTTAATGCGGCAGCATTTATATCCAATCATATGCTTTGTCGTGCAGCTTTTGACTGTACCTGTCATTATTACGCTGACGTCATCCTTAAAACATTCCCGCTTATTAAAAAACGACTGCGTTTTTGTCACTTAGCTCATAAGTGACTCAGCTCACTCCTTAGCTGATTCAATTCTTCTTCTCTCTTTCATATAGGTACTCAGCTGTCAGCTAACTCAATGCATCTGATTTTTCGATACGGCTGATTTGCTTAGCTGAGTTACGAACTTAGCTCCATTTTCATCTTTTCTCGTTTCATTTCTTCTCCTTGAATCTTCTGAGTGTTAACTCAGCTCAATTAACCCTAACTCATGCTTGAGTTCTTCAAATCTTGATTCACATAATGGCTTTGTGAATATGTCAGCTAACTGTTTATCAGTTGAGATATATTCCAAGGTGATGTCCTTCTTTTCAACATGATCTCTTATAAAATGATATCTGACATCAATGTGCTTTGTTCTTGAGTGCAACACAGGATTTTGAGTGATTGCAATAGCGATTGTGTTATCACACATAATTGGAATCTCTTTTTCTTCAACATCATAATCTCTCACCGTTGTCTCATCCATAAGACTTGGGCTAACAATTTGCCTTGTATGTACTCGGCTTCACTTTGTGGATGTGGCTATTGAGTTTTGCTTCTTGCTAAACCAGAAACCAATTTGTTTCAAGCATTTGACATGTGCCTCAAGTGCTCTTCCTGTCCACTCTACATCCAAAGATAGTCGAGTCCGAGTAACCAATAAGCTTGAATCCTCCTTCCTTTGGATACCATAAGCCGACTTCCCGCATCCCTTCAAATATCTTAGAATTCTCTTAGCTGCAGTCATATGGCTTTCTTTTGGTGCAGATTGAAATCTTGCACATACACCTACTGCAAAGGTGATGTCTGGCCTACTTGCTGTGAGATAGAACAGTGATCCAATGAGTGCTCTATATCTTGTTTGATCCACAGGCTTGCCATCTGCATCCATATCCATCTTGACTGATGTATTCATTGGTATTTTTACAGAAGACTTCTCTTCCATACCAAATTTCTTCATTAAATCTCTGGTGTACTTTGTTTGACTTATGAAGGTTCCATCCTCCAGCTGTTTGACTTGAATTCCTAGAAAGAATGTCAATTCTCCCATCATACTCATTTCAAATTTACCTTGCATGAGGTTAGAGAACTTATCACACAGCTCCTTGTTTGTGGATCCAAATATAATGTCATCCACATATATTTGAACAAGCAGTATACTCTCTCCATCTTGAATTCTGAAGAGTGTTCTGTTCACTTTGCCTTTGGTGAATCCATTATCTGTTAGGAATTGAGATAATGTATCATACCATGCTCTTGGTGCCTGTTTCAATCCATATAGAGCTTTCTTGAGCTTGTACACTTTATCTCCAAGAGTCTTCTGCTCAAATCCTGGAGGTTGTTCAACATAGACTTCTTCTTCCAATAATCCATTCAAGAATGCACTTTTTACATCCATTTGCTATACAATGAAGTTCTTGTGTGCAACATAGGCAAGAAACATCCTTATTGCTTCTAATCTCGCAACAGGAGCAAATGTTTCATCAAAACCTATACCTTCCTCTTGGCAATACCCTTTGGCTACCAATCTTGCTTTGTTTCTTACCACAGAACCTTCAACATTCATTTTGTTTCTGAAAATCCATTTTGTGCCAATAACATTTTGATGAGTTGGTCTTTGAACCAATTCCCATACTTTGTTTCTTTCAAACTGATTCAGCTCTTCTTGCATGGCCTGAATCCAATGTGCATCATCCAATGCTTGTGACACATCTTTTGGCTCTATTTGGGAAATAAAACAAGTGAACATTGCTTCTTGTTGAGCTCTTGATCTGGTTCTTAAACCATCTCTTACATTTCCAATGACTAGCTCTGGTGGATGCTCTATTAGCCATCTCACATCAGGTTGGAGTAAGTTAGTTGGGTTCAGTCTTCTTGCAGCTGTGTTGTCTTGAGTAACTCTCTCATCATCATTTAGCTGCAGATTGTCCAGCTGTCTTTGAGATTCAACTATCTCATCTTCATCTCGGTTAATTGCTCCAGCTTCAGCTTCAACATAGGGACTCTTCTGCACAGTTGGCTGATTCAGCTCATCAGCTAACTCTTCAAGATCTTCTCCATTTACATTAGGTTCATCAAAAACCACATGGATAGACTCTTCTGTCACCATAGACCTTTTGTTCAATACTATATAGGCTTTGCTTTCAGCTGCGTATCCCAAGAAGATACCTTCATCAGCTTTAGCATCAAAAACCTTTAGATTATCCTTCCCATTGTTGTGGATGAAGCATTTACAACCAAATATTTTAAAGTACCCAACGTTTGGCTTTCTCCCTGTCCAAATTTCATAGGGAGTCTTTGTCAGCTGTCTATTTATCATGCATCTATTTTGAGTATAGTATGCAGTGTTTATGCTTCAGCCCAAAATCTTTTTGGCAATCCAGCTCCAGCTAACATGGTTCTTGCAGCTTCCTTGAGAGTTATGTTCCTTCTTTCTGCAACTCCATTCTACTGTGGAGTCCTAGCTGCAGATAGTTCATGAGCAATACCATTTTCAACACAGTACTGAGTTATTATTCCATTGACAAACTCAGTTCCTCTATCAGATCTTATCTTTATAATGGTTTGACTCTTCTCATTTTGAACTCTTTTCATCAGCTGAGGTAACTTCTGCAAAGTTTCCTTCTTTTTACACAAGAAGATTATCCATGTATATCTTGAATAATCATCCACCACTACTAGAGTGTATTTCTTTCCACTTATGCTGGATGGCTCAACTGGACCAAACAGATCCATATGCAACAGATGCAATATCCTGGTTGAAGATGGACTTGACTTTTCTTTGAATGATGATTTGATTTGCTTACCCATCTGGCATGCATCACAAACACTTTCCTTCTTGTACACTGAGTCTGGAAGTCCTTCTACAAGATTACTCCTTGCAAGTTTGTTAATTGTCTTGAAATTTAGGTGACTCAGCTTCTTGTGCCACAGCCAACTTGAATCAAATATGACTTTTGCACCTCTAATCTCCTTGAACTTTGACAGATTTTTCTTGTTTCCTGTCATGTGTCTGGAACAGCCACTATCCATGTACCAGGTTCCTTGGCACTCAGCTGTTCCTTGAACCTGCAATCAAGGAAATTACTTTTTAGGTACCCATACTTGCCTGGGTCCTGAGGGGTTAGTGCTGTAAGATGATCCAACCAACCTATAGCCAAATGATTTGACTCTAAGGGGTTGCCATCGATCTGTGCCATAATCGTAATTCACTTTGGCAAATTGCTTGGGGGCTTTAGGTTTATACAACTGTCTTTTTTGTCTGTATGCCTGTGTGTGTGTTTTAGCAATTGCCTTATTTGGGTAATTGTGATATCTCTGAGTGTAGTGCTTGGGTGCATATGTGTGTTGATAATAGCTTTGTTGTCTCTGGAATGGCCTTTGCTGAGTTCTAGGCCTTTGCCATTTAGGCTTGTATTCCATAGGTCTTTGCTGATATTTCACATTATTCCAATCAGCTTGACTTGGGTAGTTTCTACCATTCCCATCATATTTGTTCCTTTTGTAGAACTTCTGGGGCTTTTGGTAGCTCTCTTTCTTCTTCACAGACTACTTCTTGTTTGAAGTTTGCTGAGGAACTTTGCTGGATTTCTTCTCAGCTGTCCTCTCAGCATACTCAACTGGCTGTTTTCCTTTTCCTTTATAGCCAAGGCCAGTTTGGTTGTGATTGTGCTTTGGAATGAATGTGTGTGAAACATTTGGTGTCCCGGATTTTTGAGATGCTTCATTACTTGAAGATCCCTTTTCCAAGGTCACTCTTGGAGTTTGATTATGCACAAAGGAATTGAATCCTATGCCTGTTTTGTCTCCACATTCTTTTTGGCTCATTATTAATTTATCCAATGATTTAGATGCCTTTGTGAATGAAGCAATCACATTTTTGAGATAATTTCTCTCTTTTCTGTAACATCTATTTCTGCTATCAATTTAGCATTTTCAGCATTCAGCTCCTTGTTCTCATTAGCTATTTGACTTAGAGAACTCAGCTTCTTAGTCAGTTGTGAGTTTTGGCTTTTGAGCTGGCTGTTTTCCTCATTTAATAGTGAGTGTGAGGTTTTAATGTGCTCAAAATCTTTCATCATTTTGCCTAATGAATCATAAAGATCAGTGGGTGATGAAGTGTAGTGTCACAATCACTATCACTAGAATCTGAATGAGATGAGTTAGAATGTACCTTATCTTCTTGGTCAGGTTGATCTTGTTCTTTAGCCATTAGACAGATTAAGGCTTCTTCTTCAGAGTCACTTGAGTAGTCGGCTTCACTACTCTCTGAGTCTTCTGCTTCTTTTGACTTGGCTGTATCAGCAGTCTCAACAGCCAACATTGCTCTTTTCTTTTCTTGTCTTCTTTCTCTGAAGACTTCTCTTTCTTCTTCATTCATGTATTTATTGACTACATGATATGGACAGTCAATAGCAAAGTGTCCTGGTTGTCTGCAATTCCAACACAAGTTTTCAACTTTTTGATCAGCTCTCTCATTTCTTGGATTGTCAGCTCTTTGATACTCGACTTTTTGATACTCAACTCTCTTTGGTGGCCTATCTTCCCTTAACTTGGAGGGAGCTGAATGTCTTCTGGAGGATTCACCTTTGTTTCTTTTGTAGTTCTTGTTGAAGAACCTGTTGAATCTTTTAACCATCAAGGCAATTTACTCCTGATCAATGACTTCTTTGGTCTCAGCTCTCTTCCATTCCTTGACTACGAGTGCAGCTGTTTTGGGCACAACTATCTCCTCTTGATCTTTTCTTCTCAGCTCAAACTCATAGGCTTTGAGGTCTGAGAATAGTTCTTGATTGGATGTTTTTGATAGGTCCATCGAGTGCCTTAGAGCCATAGTCTTCATTTCCCACTCAGCTGGGAGGCTCCTTAGTATCTTCATACACATCTCCTTCTGTGTGTATTCTTTCCCAAGTGCTGAGAGCTCATTCGTTATTTCAATGAATCTAGCATCCAGCTGATCCATTGTTTCACCTGCAAGCATTTTAAAATTTTCAAATTTTTGGACCACAACAGATAATTTGTTTTCCTTGATTTGCTCAGATCCTTCACAAATTAGGGTTAATTTATCCCAGATTTCTTTGGCTGTCTTGCAAGATTTGACTTTGTTGAACATGGCTTTGTCCAAAGTCTTGTAAAGTATATCTTTGGCCACATTGTCAAGGTTGTATCTTTTTCTATCATCATTTGTCCACTCAGCTCTTGGCTTTTCAACCATAGCTGGTCTGGGAGGAGCAACCTCCTTTTCTTCAGCTACAACAGCTCTCCTTGCAGCTGTGTTCACCTTCATTATTTGCAGTGGCCCATCCTCTATCACTATCCACATCTCATCATGTAAAACTGATAGATGAGCCTGCATACGTATTTTCCAGTCATCAAATTCTTCAATGGTAAACATAAGAATGCGTGTCAAATTTGCTTCCATGATAATAACTTTGCTGTTTTAAAAAAAATGGCTTTTGGAAGAACAAGTGTTAACAACTTCTTTGAAAGATTGTAGATCTAGTACAGTGACCAGTGCGGAAGGCTCAATGAACCAACCGCTCTGATACCACTTGTAGGTCCCAAGGGGTGTGAGTAAAGTTTAGAAGGGGGGTTGAATAAACCTTACCAACTTTTCGAATTTAGTCCTTTTAAATAAGTTCAGAGTTAATTTCACATCTATGTCCTTGATGGACAACTAAGTTAGTTAACCAGCAGAGTTAGCCACACAACAGACTCGACTGAGCTGTTGATAGAATAACTCAGCTGTTTAGTCTAATACTTAACTCGGCTGATGAGATTTTCAAATGGAAGACTTAACACCCTTGAATTTGGTTTAAGTTGTTTTAACACTTGGTTTTAGCACTTTGTTAAATATCAATTGGATAGCAAATTATCAGCTGATATTAAATAATATGCAGTAAGTAAATGCTGAAATGTAAATTACACAATAAATTTTATAGAGGTTCGAAGATGGGGTAATTCTTCTAATCCTCTCTTCTCCAACTCCTAGAGGAATCCACTAAGTATTGATCAGAGTACAAAGTGGTTATCGGTCCCGGATGCAAGTCTTGATCACACAAATGACTTGATCCTTTAGGACTCGATGCGAGATGCCTTGGTCACACAGTTGGCTTCTCGTCCGACTCAGCTTCTTCACAGGGCAGCTGCCTTGCTACTACAGCTCACTTGCTCATGCTTCTTGGATTTGATCACGAAGCCCTCCAATGACTTGAGACTAGTTCGACCTTGAACCTTTCTACAATCCTCCTTGGAATGTAGACCCCTTTTGATTCTTCAAAAGTTTCCTCTTCAACAGTTTGAAGTTGTCTTTCCTTCACGGCTTGGTGTTGAATCGATTTCCTTCGATATGTTAGGCTTGAGGATTTGCTTGAATAACTTGAGAATATTTTTGTTGGTGACAACTTGGATAATAGCTTGAATGTTCGTGGTTCAGGTAACCTTCTCTCAAAGTGATTCCTTAGCCTTCTATAGTGTTCTTATAAAAATCTGCTCGTTGAATAGATAGGCTGATTTTTAAAAGACACTAGTGGTTGTTGGCTTGTCTTGTTGCAGTCCTTGAAATTGACATTACCTCGTATTAAATGAACCTTCAGCTTTTTAGAGCCTGACACAGGTGCAGTGCTTCCCATTGGTTTATTCCTTTTGCACGCTTCTGGGACTGAGCACTTTAGAATATTGCAGCATGGAAGTATTACTTATTTAAGTAACTTTCTTGACTTTTGTGCAACGGACTCTTTTCAGTTGTCTTGACTTGACTGCAGTTCCTTAACTTCCCCTAGATGACTTCGAGTCAGCTCCCAATCATTGGATGACTCATCTGTCACTTCAACTTGAGACTTGGCTATCTTGAGTTGACTTGAATGACACTTCACACAGCTGTATCCAGCTGATACTCCTTCAGTCGAGTTCTTGACTTCTCCTTCTTGCCATACTCAGCTGCTTCACAGCGGACTCTTCATTTTAGCCTCCAGTTGACTTCTTGCATATCCAGGCATAGTCGACTTGACTCGGCTAAATGACAAATTTCTATCTATTACAATGCAAATTACAAAGAAAATGGGGTGCCAACTTTCTAGTCTAAGTTTTACATGGCATTCATCAAAATCTAAACAATAAATTTCCCAACAAGTTCAACAGTGAAAGGGAAGATATCTTCAAACACATCATCTCGAACAAGAGGGATTCCTGGAGGTCCACGCTGGGGGGCATTTCCCTTCTCTTGTTGCAATGTATCATCTCTCTGTGCCTCGGCTGAGCAAGCGTCATCGGTAGATAACGCTGCTGTGGGAGCCTGCAATGGAGCTGTTTGAGTCTTTGCTGGAGCAGCTGTGCTAGCCTGCTCAGCTGACTGTGTTCCAGATGGAACAATTGTATCGGTCTGCTTAGCTGACTGAGCCTCAACTGTGTAAACAGCTTCATCGGTCTCAGTGGGTTTTTCTTTTTTAGGCAACGGGTCCTCAGTTATCTTAACAACATCTCATCGGGGTGTGATGTGGCCTGAGGGAATAGGTCATCCACAAATTGAATCTTATCGGAGCTGTTTTATCACTAACATTACTACATGAGTTAAGAACATCCTCAGCATTGTCCTGCGTAGAATCTCCAAGATGTGTGGACTCGACTTCATCCTCTGATCCCAGAAAAGTTGTATCAATGTGTCTAGGGAATCATGAATGGCGCTGATTTCCTCTTCTTCACCAGCTCCCTCCACTTGAGGAATGTTCTCATGTTCCGACTTTTTACTTAAGGAAGTCTCAACCTCCTTTAGGCCTTCATTACCCCCAGAAGTCTCAACTGTTGTAGGGCCTTCAATATTCCCTTCGATAGACTCAGCTGTCTTGGGGTCTTCGATGGAATCCTTCGGGGTATCAACTCCTAGGATTGCACTTTCATGGCCAAGAGTCTCAACTCTCATGGCCTCTTTCCCATCCTTTGCCTTAGCTGCATCAGCAGCTTCATCAGCCTGCACATCAGAGGAAACCTCAGCTGGAACAGTCTCAACCGTTCGAGCTTCATTGATTTCACTCTGCTTATTAGTTGTTTGCTCTCCTTCACCTCCAAACTGCGTAGTTTTGTCTCTCACAGTGTCCTCCGACCAAGCTATGATGGAGAGAGCTTTCCCCTTAGCTGGCGCACCAGCTGAGTGAACGGTTGTGGGGTTACTCAACTCTTGAGACACGACTGTGTTTCCTGTTGAGTAGTCAGCCATTGGGGCAGGTGTCTCAACATCTTCTTTGGGGGTAGACTTGGCTAGGGTGCCCACATCATCACCTTCCCTAGCTTCATCGCCTTTCCCCTGAGAGCCATCTTGAGATTGCACAGGGGATGTGGTCGCAGAAAAACGGTTGTAGTATTCTATGCCACTCCCAAGGGATCAGATCGAGGAGAGATTTGGGAAGACTCTCCTGGACCTTCCTGAGGGATCGGATTGAGGAGAGATTTGGGAAGACTCTCTTGGACCTTCCTGAAGATATTGCTCGTGCATGGCTTGGGATGCTTTAACGGCCTGTTGGAACTCGGCCTTTTCAACTGCCATAGCTGGGTCCATCTCCTCCAGGTCGCAGCTGTCAGTTGACTCCATGAGATGAACATGGGTCTCCGTATGCATACACATCTTTGATTTCTCGAAGGCTTTGGCTTTCTCCAGGTCTTTCTCCTTCTAATCCTCTCTATTAGCACGGAGAACATCCATGCAGAATTCCTCATTGAGGGCATAATGGACAGTGACATTTCCGAGGAAGTTTAGAAGCTCCTCCTCATCTTCGATGAACTTCGGATGAGCGAATTGCTGTCTGGAGTAGTCTAGCTTCCATCTCCTCCATTCCCTTAGCCTCTGCTGGATGTCCGGATAGACTGGAGAATACATTATCACATTGTCGTCATCTTCTCCGTCCTCTGGAATTGTAGCCAATGGAGCTTGATCCTCCTCAGGTTCAAGTGCATCAGTCTGATGGGGTGAGACAACTTTTTCTTCATTTGACTTAACTGTCTCAGCTTTATCCATCTCCACAGCTGTCTCCCAGGCAGATGGGTCTTGACACTCGGTGATGATCTGCATCGCGATCTTAAGGTATCATCAATTTTTTCTTGAGACTGCTCCTCTTGAGCATCACCAGTCTCTTCGGGTTTCTCCGGCTGAGTGCTGGACTCGGCTGGCTTCTCCAGCTCCGACAGCTTGAACCGTCGTCTTCGTTTTGTTGCAACCAAGGGAATCTCTGGCTCTACATTTTGAGGCTCTTCAAGAGTGAAGGCTTTTGTTTCAATATTCCTTTTCTTCAACGCAGCTGCCTTACGATACTTGGCAGTGCGCCTTTTCTTCACGACTGGAGAAGTAAGTAGGGGTTCCTCCTCAGTCTCGGCTGCTTGGGCAGGTGCTTGAGGTTTGGCTGCTGGGGCAGGTGCCTTCTTGGTTTTGTCGGTTGGGGTAGGAGCAGGTTTAGCTGCCGCAGCTCTCTTCTTCGAAATAGGCTTAGGGGAGGGAGCTGGAGCGGTTGCAACTGTATCTTCTGCAGGGTCAGCTGATTCCCCCTCACTAGTATCAGCTTCCTGGCATGAGCTTTCTTTTGAACGCCGGAGAGGTTTGCCATAAACATCCTCTTGTTTGCATGAAAGGGTTCCCATGGCGCAGGGCGATCCCCTTTATCTCCATCAAATGGCCAATCACTAGGCCATACCCCAGGAAGCAACCAAAAGTCCCATCCTCCTTGAAGGACTTGTTGATTACATTCTGACAGATTCGGCAGAAGACGAACTCGAGCCCAGTTAACTTCTTTTCTTCCATAATAGCAGCCATCACCATCATCTTAGTCCGTGATAGCTGGTTGAAGCTCCCGAATTTCTTGTCTACACACTTGGACACAATGTCCATCAGCTTGGGGTAGTCATCCTTAATCAGTTCCTTTTTAGTTGTATAGACAATTTTTGCAACAAACTCGCGCTTAGCAATTTCCTTCCAAGCTGCAACCAAGTTCACGTCATTCTCGGCTATGTCCTTCAGTCTTTCGGTCGGCAGAAAGCAATGGTCAGTAAGGTCCTTCGTAGTGATTTTGAGGTCCTTGCTGTGAACGGATGAGCGAATCTCATAGTCATACACTTCGTCATTCACGTAAAACATAGCGACCTCATCCAAATAGGTGTGGGTGAACTCCATAGAGAGAAAGTCCTTCAGACCAGACTTCTCAAGCTTGTCAGCAATCTTCTGCACCAGGGCCTCACCAGCGCCCTGCTTGATCATCCCTTTGAAGTCCACTGAAGCACCGGAGTGGATCTTCTCTGAAAGCTTAGCGAAATCATGTGTAGCAGCCATTTTCAGACACAATAAATGGTGAAAGATGTGAAAATCTTGATCTTTGAAGGTAGGGTTTCGAACAGTTGCAGAGAGAATTTCTTTTTGCTTGCTGAAGATGAGAGTATTTGTGTGTGGGGAAGGAAATGTAAATTTTGGTTTATATGAGACTTGAAAGGACGGTTTTTGGAATTTGAATAACTTGATCAAAATCAACAGTCATGATTGATCGTTCAAAACCGCATTAATTTCCCCACATTAAATGCAGCAACATTTATATCCAATCATATGTTTTACTGTGCAACTTTTGTATTGACAGTCATAATTACGCTGACGTCATCCTTAAAAAGATTCCCGCTCGAATAAAACGACTGCGTTTTTGTCACTTAGCTCATAAATGATTCAGCTATCTTCCAAAGTGACTTAACTTTGCTTCTCTCTTCACGTACGATCAATCAGCTGTCAGCTAACTCGACACAGATGTCTTCCCGACTAGGCTGTTTCACTTGGCTGATATGTGAAACTTGCTCATTTTCTATTCTCTCTTCTTTTGTTTCTGCTGATTGAGTCTTCTGAGTATCCTAACTCAACTCAATTAACCCTAACTCATTCTTGAGCTCTTCAAATCTTGATTCACATAATGGCTTTGTGAATATGTCAGCTAACTGCTTATCCGTTGAGATGTATTCCCAATGTGGTCTTTCTTTTCAACATGATCTCTTATAAAATGATATTTGACATCAATGTGCTTTGTTCTTGAATGCAACACTGGATTCTGAGTGATTGCAATAGCACTAGTGTTATCACACATAATTGGAATTTCTCTTTCTTCAACATCATAGTCTCTCAGCTGATGTTTCATCCATAAGACTTGGGCACAACAGCTGCCCACAACGATGTACTCTGCTTCAGCTGTGGGTGTAGCTATTGAATTTTGTTTCTTGCTGAACCAAGAAACTAATTTGTTTCCAAGAATTTGGCATGTACCTGGTGTACTATTCCTGTCAACTCTACATCCAACATAGTATGTGTCTGAGTATCCAATCTGCTTGAATCCTCCTTTCTTTGGATACCATAAGCCAACTTCTTAGCATCCTTTCAAATATCTTAAGATTCTCTTAGCTGCACTCATGTGACTCTCTTTTGGTGCATATTGAAATCTAGCACATACACCTACAACAAATGTGATGTCTGGCCTGCTTGATGTAAGATAAAGCAATGATCCAATGAGGGCTCTATATCTAGTCTGATCAACAGCTTTGCCATCTGCATCCATGTCCATCTTAAATGATGTATTCATAGGAATCTTCACTGATGACTTTTCTTTCATACCAAACTTCTTCATTAAATCTCTGGTATACTTGGTTTGGCTTGTGAAGGTTCCATCCTTCAATTTCTTGACTTGAAGTCCTAAGAAGAAAGTCAGCTCTCCCATCATGCTCATCTCAAATTTGCCTTGCATGAGGTTTGAGAACTTGTCACACAGCTCTTTGTTTGTGGATCCAAAGATGATATCATCCACATATATTTGAACAAGCAGTATACTCTTTCCATCTTGAATCCTGAAGAGTGTTCTATCAACCTTGCCTTTGGTGAATCTATTGTCACATAAAAACTGAGGCAATGTGTCATACCATGCTCTTGGTGCTTGTTTCAATCCATACAATGCTTTCTTGAGCTTTTAGACTTTATCTCCAATTATTTTCTGCTCAAAACCTGGAGGATGCTCAACATACACTTCTTCCTCTAACAGTCCATTTAGAAATGCACTTTTCACATCCTTATTGCTTCCAATCTGGCAACAGGAGCAAAGGTTTCATCAAAATCTATACCTTCTTCTTGGAAATACTCTTTGGCTACAATTCTTGCTTTGTTTTTTACAACAGATCCTTCCTCATTAATCTTGTTTCTGAATACCCACTTAGTACCAATAACATTTTGGTGGGTTGGCCTTTGAACTAATTCCCATACTTTGTTCCTTTAAAACTGATTCAGCTCTTCTTGCATGGCCTGAATCCAATGTGTGTCTTCCAATGCTTGAGACACATATTTAGGCTCTATTTGGGAAATAAAACAAGTGAACATTGATTCATGTTGTGCTATAGATCTGCTTCTTATGCCATCTCTAACATCTCCAATAATTACTCAGGTGGATGGTCTCTCAGCCATATCACATCAAGTTGGAGTAAGTCTGCTGGATTCAGCCGTCTTGCTGCTAAGTTGTCTTGAACAGTTTCTTCATCTTCATTCAGCTGCAGACCTTCCATCTGTCTTTGAGATTCAACTATCTCATCATCATTACGGTTAAGTGCTCTCACATCTGCTTCAACATAAGGACTCTTCTGCATAGTTGGCTGATTCTGCTTATCAGCTAACTCATCAATGCCTTCTCCATTCACATTGGGCTCATCAAATACCACATGGATAGACTCTTCTGTGACCATAGTCCTCTTGTTTAGCACTCTGTACGCTTTACTTTCAGCTGAGTATCCTAAGAAGATACCTTCATCAGCTTTAGCATCAAAAGCCTTCAAATTGTCCTTGCTATTTTTGTGGATGAAGCATTTACATCTAAATATCTTGAAATATCCAACATTTGGTTTTCTCCCTGTCCAAATCTCATATGGAGTCTTGGTCAATTTCCTATTAATCATGCATCTATTCTTGAGTATAGCATGTTGTATTTATGCAACAGATGGTTTATTTCTTTCCACTGATGCTAGCTGGTTCAATAGGACCAAATAAATACATATGCAACAGATGCAATATCCTGGTTGAAGAAGGACATGGCTTATCCTTAAATGACGATTTGATTTGCTTCCCATCTGGCATGCATCATATATGCCTTCCACAAGATGACTCCTTGCAAGCTTGTTAATTATCTTGAAATTTAGGTAACACAGCTTCTTATGCCACAACCAACTGGATTCGACTGTACTCCTTGCTAGCAGACATGTGCTTGGTGTAGCAGTAGACCAATCTACTACATACATATTCTTTTGTCTTGTTCCTTGAAACACAATTTCATTAGATTCAGCATCTTTCATCTGGCATATCCCCATGTTGAATCCTACATTGTAGCCTTTGTCACAGAGTTGGCTGATGCTTAACAGGTTGAAGTTGAGACCTTCAACATAAGCAACATATGTGATCTCTAGTCCATTATTCTTGATGGATCCTATGCATTTGATCTCTCCTAGAGCTTCATTTCCTACAAATATGACTTTAGCACATTTGATCTCCTTGAATCTTGACATATTTCTTTTATTTCCTGTCATATTTCTGGAATAGCCACTATCCATGTACCAGATTCCTTGGCACTCAGCTGTTCCTTGAACCTGCAATCAAGGAAATCAGTTTTTAGGTACCCATACTTGCCTGGGTCCTGGGAGGTTAGTGCTATAAGATGCTCCAATCAACCTATAGCCAGATGATCTGACTCTAAGAGGTTGCCATCTATCAGTACAATAATCATAATGCACATTAGCAAATTGCTTGGGGGTTTTAGGATCATACAACAGTCTCTTTTGTTTGTATGCCTGTGTGTTTGTTTTAGCAACTGGTTTCTTGGGGTAGTTGTGAAATTTCTGAGTGTAGTGCTTTGGTACATGAGTGTGCTGATAATAGTTCTTTTGCCTTGGGAATGACCTTTGTTGAGGTTGAGGTCTTTGCCATTTTGGCTTGTATCCCATAGGTCTTTGCTGATATTTCACATTATTATTCCAATCAGCTTGGTTTGGATAATATCTACCATTCCCATCATATATATTTCTTTTCTTTTCCTTTATAACCAAGGCCAATATGATTGTGATTGTGTTTTGGTGTGGATGTGGGTGCAACATATGGTGTTTTGGGTTTTTGGATTCCTTCATTGCTTGAAGATCCTTTTTCCAAAATCACTCTTGGAGTTTGACTATGCGCAAGGGAATTGAATCCTATGCATGTCTTGTCTCCACACTCTTTTTGGCTCATAATAAGTTCATCCAATGATTTGGATGCTTTTGTAAATGAGGCAATCACATTTTTAAGATCTTTTTCTTTTTTCTCAGTAGCAGCTAACTCTGCTAAGATCTTGACATTTTCAGCCTTCAGCTTAGTGTTCTCATCAGCTATGTGACTTAGAGTACTCAGCTCTTTTGTCAGCTGTGAGTTTTGGCTTTTAAGCACACTCAGTTGTTTTCCTCATTCAAAAGTGTGTGTGAGGTTTTAATGTGCTCAAAATCTTTCATCATTTTGCCTAATGAATCATAAAGATCTGTGGGTGATGAAGTGTGTGTATCATAGTTACTATCACTTGAATCAGAATGAGATGACTTAGAATGTACCTCATCTTCTTGATCTTGTTCTTTGGCCATGAGGCAGATCAAGCCTCTTCCTCTGTATCACTTGAGTAGTCAGCTTCACTACTATCTGAGTCTGCTGCTTCTTCGCACTTGGCTGGCTCAGCAGTCTCAGTAGCCAACATGGCTTTCTTCTTTTCTTGTCTTCTTTCCCTGAAGACTTTTCTTTCTTCCTCATTTCTATATTTGTTGACTGGTGGATAGGAACAGTCAACAACAAAGTGTCCTGGTTGTCTGCAATTTTAACATAGGTTTTCAGCTCTCTGATCAGTTCTCTCGGTCCTCTGATTATCAGCTCTCTGATGTTCAGCTCTCTTGGACGGCCTGTCCTCCCTTGTCTTGGAAGGTGTTGAATGTCTTCTAGAGGTTTCACCCTTGTTTCTTTTCTAGTTCTTGTTAAAGAACTTGTTGAATCTCTTTACCATGAGGGCAATTTCCTCCTGGTCAATGGTCTCATTTGGCTCAACTTTCTTCCCATCAGTGGCGAATAATGCAGTTGTCTTGGGTACAACTGTTTTCTCTTGCTCTTTCCTTCTCAGCTCAAACTCATAAACTTTGAGGTCTGAGAATAGCTCATGATTAGATGTTCTTGAGAGGTCCGTTGAATGTCTTAGGGCCATGACCTTCATTTCTCATTCAGCTGGGAGGGCTCTTTTTATCTTCATGCACATCTCCTTCTGAGTGTACTCTTTCCTAAGAGCTGAAAGCTCATTTGTTATCTCTGTGAATCTGGCATCCAGCTGATCCAGACTCTCACCTGCAAGCATTTTAAAATTTTCCAATTTTTGAACAACAACAGTTAATTTATTCTCAAAGGTATTGGCCCCCCTTCTCTCTCTAACCTTTTTTTCTCTCCCCTTTTTTCTAAACCCCCAAAAAAACCCTAGCACTTTTCCCCCTCCCTCTCCCATTACAGCCGCCCCCTCCCCTCTCCCCCCTCCTCCTTCCCCCTCCCTTCTTCCCCCTCCCCCTCCATGTTTTCTATTGGAGGGATACCAGATGGTGGTCCCTTGGGCGTATGAAGGTGGTCGGAATTTTTGGTCCAGGGTGAAAGCGGGTCGGAGCTTCACGGAGGTGTCTCGGAGCGGAGAAGACGATGGGCTGCGACAGTAGATTCGGGAGAGAGAGAGGCAATTTTTTGTTTTTTTTCACTAGTTTGTTAGTAAAGCTGTTGTTTTCTTATTTTGTTTGTGTTTTCTTTTCTCGGTTGATTTGCGAAACTCGTAGGCGGATCAGTTTTTTCTGTTCTGCAGTATGTAGTGGTTGCTCGTGCCCGATTTTAGTTTTTTTCTGGTGTGTTACAATCTCCTTTAAGGAGTGCTAATGTCTCCCGACGTGGAGTGGTTAGTTTGGGGTGGGTAGTTTTTTAGTCAATGTGAATCTGAATTGGTTTTACCAATTCTCCGCTTGGCTCTTAGTTAGTCTTGTCGGCTCTTAGCCCGTTGGCTACGATTGTAGTTGTAATTTAATTTTTGAGTTGTTATAATAAAATTCTATCGTTCGAAAAAAAAAAGTTAATTTATTCTCCTTAATCTGTTCTGATCCTTCACAAATCAGGGTTAGCTTATCCCAGATTTCTTTGGATGATTTGCACGACTTGACTTTGTTGAACATCACCTAGTCCAACATCTTGTAGAGTATATCCTTGGCCACATTGTCCAGGTTATATCTCTTTTTATCTTCATTTGTCTATTCAGTGTGTGGTTTTTCAACCATGGCTGGTCTAGCTTCTTCAACATCTTCTTCTCCTTCAGCTGCAGCTGCTCTTCTTACTGTAGTATTGACTTTGAGTATTTCCAATGGCCCATCCTCAATCACAAGCCACATTTCATCATTTAAAGTGGATAGATGAGACTGTATACGAATCTTCTAGTCATCAAACTCTTCCATAGTGAACATTGGAATACGAGTTAGATTTGCTTCCATGATAAAAACTTTGCTTTAAAGAAGAAAGACTTTGAAAACACATGTGTTAAACCTTTGAAAAATGATTGAGATCTAGTTCAGTAACCAGTGCGGAAGGCTCAATGAACCAACCGCTCTGATACCACTTGTAGGTCCCAAGGAATGTGGTGTAAGGTTTAGAAGGGAGGGTTTGAATAAACCTTACAAAATTTTAACTTTTTAGTCTTTTTAAGAATTTCTATAAAGTTAACTCAAATCAGCTGTGTCCTTGGGGGACAGCTAGGTTGGCTATCTTCAGCTAAGTTACCTGTAGGTCCCAAGGGGTGTGAAGTAAGGTTTAGAACGGGGGGTTGAAGAAACCTTACAATATTTTCGATTTAGTCCTTTTAAAATAATTCAACAGAGTTGACTCAAACAACTGTGTCCTTGATGGACAGCTAAGTTGGCTTTTCAGCTAAGTTACCCACTCAACAGACTCGATAGAACAGTTGATAGTATAACTCGGCTGCTCAATCCAAATACTTAACTTGGCTGATTGGTTTTTAACAGCGGAAGACTTGACACCCTTTGATTTGATTTTAGTTTGTTTTTAACACTTGATTCTTAGCATTTAGTTAGTTATCAGTTGGATAGCAAATATTATTCTAACAGTAGATATAATGTAAATATGCAGGAAAGTAAGTTTGCTGAAAGTAAATGACACAAATATTTTATAGAGGTTCGAAGATGGGGTAATTCTTCTAATCCTCTCTTCTCCAACTCCTGGAGGAATCCACTATGTAACAGATCATATTACAAAGCGGTGAACAGTCTGGAGACAGCCTTGATCACACAGTTGGCTTCTCTTGCGACTCAGCTTCTTCATAGGGCAGCTCCCTTGCTACTTCAGCTCACTTCTCAAGTTCTTGGATTTGATCACGAAGCCCTCCAACAAACTTGATAATGGTTCGACCTGGAACCTTTCTACTATCCTAGCTTGGATAGTGACCCCTTTACTTCTTCAAATGTTTCATCTTCAACAGATTTAAAGTTGTCTTTCCTTAAGAACTTGTGTTGGATCGATCTCCTTCGAGTTTCAGGTTTGAGGAATTTGCTTGCTTGTTTATGACAATATTGCAGGTTAAATGCTTGAATATTACTTCTTGTTCGTGGTTCAGGTAACCTCTTCTCAATAACTTCCTCAGCCTTTTATAGTGCACATTTGAAATTTTGCCCGTTGAAGAGATATGCTAATTCCAAATGTCACTTTTGTTCGTTGGCTTGTCTTGTTGCAGTCCTTGATGTTGACATTTCCTCGTATTAAATGTCTTCGCAGCATTGCAGGTGTTTGACACAAGGTGCAGTGTTTCCCATTGGCTTATTCCTTTTGCATATTTCTGGGACAAACACTTTAGACCTGACAGCTTTGACATATTACTATATTGAGTAATATTCTTGACTTTAATCAACGGATCTAAGTTAGTTGTCTTGATTAGACTGTTGTTTTTACCCCAGGTGACTTGAGTCAGCTCCAGTCATTGGATAACTCAATTGTCACTTCAACTTTGAGACTTGGCTTCTTGAGTTGACTTGACTGACACTTCTCACAGTTGTTCCTCAGCTGACACTCCTTCAGTCGAGTCCTTGACTTCCTTCTTGGCCATACTCAGCTGACGCACAACAGAGTCTTCAATCCAGTCCGCTGTTGACTTCTTGTATTTCTTAGCATAACTGACTTGACTCAGCTTTTCCAGCCCTATCTATTACAATACAAATTACAAGGAAAATGGGGTGCCAACTTCCTAGTTTAAGTTTTACATGGTATCATCAAAATATACTCAACAAATTTCCTTATAATTTCCCCCTTTTTGATGATGCCAAAACATAAAAATATACAAAGAAAGTAAACAACAAAGATACATACAGACAATGTAGTAACAAAAAATGTATGCTTAAAATAGATCTTTTATTGATCATAGCATTCTCGTCCTTTACACAGCTGCTTACATTCGGTATCAGAGTAATAAAATTGTATACATGTCATAACATAGTATATGCAAGCTAAGATACATAAAGAGTGAAAATTACAGGGAAATTCACTAAGCTTATTACAGAAGACTTACGTCGGTGTATTTACAACAAAATACATGAAGGGGTTTGCAGCAACACTTCAACGCCTTTGTTGCTTCCTTCCTCTTTCTTCTTCAGCTCTTCTCCTGTCAGAATCAGCTCTTTTCCTTTTTCTTTCCTCTTTCTCTTCAGCTTTCTGCCTTTTCTTTTTTTTTCTTTTTTTCTTTTCTTCTCATAAGATCGCTTTGCAATAGGGTCATCCCTTCGTTGCCTTTCTTCCCACTCAGGGGTGCTCTCACTTTCTTCTGCCATCCTCTTCTTCGTTTCTTCAATTTTTCGAGCGACTTGAAAATTTGCAAGATGGTCATGGCCATCCCAGTATGAGATTCCCCTTTTCTCATGATCCACAAAAGTGACATCTTTCGGCTTTGGCCTAGATTGAAAACTTCTTCTAGTTCCACTTTGTCTTCCCTTTCTTGACTTTGCTCCTCTTTCTCTAGGAGTATATTGTACAGGAGCCTTGGACTTACCAGCTGAGTGACTGCTTGCACTCTGCTGCTTCTGAGCTTTGTTGCACACTTCCAGGCCTATTTCCCAGTACAACTCCCAGGCTTGTGTCAAGGTCATTCTTCAAATAGCCTTCAGCTTCTATGGTTTGAAATTCTTCCATAGATCTGGGCTCAGATCTTGCATCCGACATTACTTCTTTGGGGGGCTCTATCATTACATTTTCTAATCCTGCTGGTAGACCACCATGCTGCTTCAGTAGTTCTTCCACTCTTGCTGACGTATTCTCAGCTACCTTTTCAAATGCAGCTTCAATGACCTTTCTCTTATCTTCCATGGCCACTGCAGCTTTCTCGATAGGTATTCTTACGGGTAGCTTGCTGAGAGTATCAGCTGTGACTTGACCTAGCTGAGGGGTTTCAGCAAACATCAGCTTCATATCCTTCGAACTTCTTTCCCCCTCAGCTGCTTTGCCTTTCTTCAGCATTTCTTCTTTCAAGCTCTTGAGGGACTCCTCTTCCCCTTTTTTAGCATCATCAAAGGAGAGAGGTATCCCAGGGAACATCCCACTAAGGATAAAGTCCAGTCGGCTGATAGTGGAGTCGTGCTTGGAGTCAGCTGCATCATACACTGTACGAAATTCTGAGCATGTTGCCTTAGACTCGGCTGAGACTACCTTCACTTTAGCCATGAGAAGACTAGAATTTCTCATTCATGGAATTTTCGAGTCTGGTAATTTCATTCTTGTGGAAATGTTGCAGCAACTCCATATCCAACTTATGGGACTGATCGATCCTTTCGATGTACTCCTTCATTTTCTTCTGGTATGCTGAATTATCCGCACTCCACAATAGCATTTTCACAAACAATGCTTTAAAGTAGCGGACTTGCTCAGATCTCATAGTTATCTGCTGCACAACCCATTCCCTGATGCGCACAATAATCCCTCTTAAATCGGCTGTGAGGGTGGCATCACGATTGTCCAGACGGAGATCCAAAGATGCTTGATGGCATTCCATTTTGTCAATCTCTTCGTATATAGTCTTGAAAGCTTTCCGGAACGCAGCTGTGGAGGCGGACTCGGCTGCTGGCCATTCTGTATCAAAGTCAAAGTTCATTGGAATAATCGTATCCGTAGGGATGACTGGCTCTTCACGCACTATATATTTCCTTAATTCCCTGGCAGATTCAGCTTCTAAGTCTGGCAATTCAATGGTGAAAGGAAAGTCTTCCTCAAAAACATCATCGCGAACAAAGGGGATCTCTGAGTCTTTGCTTGTGTCGCCTTCCCTTGTTTTGGATGAGTGGATTCAGCTCTCGATGACTCAACTGTGGCAGCTTCATCGGTAGTGGTCACAGCTGTGGGAGCCTGTGACTGAGCTGAAGGAGTCGTTACTGCTGCAGCTATGAGAGCCTACGCAGATGACTCGGTTCCAGCTGGGGCATTTGAGAAATTTTGCCTAGCTGACTGAGCATCAGCTGTCTTAATAGCTTCCTCGGTCTCAGTGGGTTTTTTCAATTGAGTTATCGTGTCCTCAGCTGTATCATCAGCTTCATCGGAGGATGATGAGACTTGTGGAGTTGGCTCATCATCAAAATTAAATCTCATAGGAGCCGTCTTTTCACTGACTTGGCTTTGAGATTTGTGAACATCCTCAGTTGTGTCCTTCATAGGATCATCATGTTGAACAGACTCAGCTTCATCTTCCGATCCAAGAAATGATGTGTCAATGTTTTCTTGGGAGTCTTGAAGGGCACCAATGACTTCTTATGTGGTAGCACCTTCAATTTGAGGGATGTTCTCAGTGTCAGCACTTATACCAAGGAAAGTCTCAACCTCCCGTTGGCCTTCAATACCCCCAACAGTCTCTACTGCTGCAGGGCCTTTAGCAATCCCTTCGACATCCTCAACTGTCTTAGGGTCTTCTATTCTCCCTTCGACAGACTCAGCTGTCTTAGGGTCTTGGACATTGGCATCCAAATAAGTCTCAACCCCTTGGATTTCACTTTCAGGGCCCAGAGTGTTAACTCCTAGGGCTTCACCATCATTTGCCTCAACTGTGATAACAACGTCATTGGCCTTCAAAGCAGTAGACATTTCAGCTGAGACAGACTCAAATGTCCGAGCTTCGTCAATGTCACTCTGCTGTTTTTCAAGTTCTTTCTCACCTTCGCCTCCTAACACCATTGATGTGTCTCCCACAGCGACCTCCAACCCGGCTATGGTGGAGAGAGTTTCCCCCTCAGCTGGCGCACTAGCTGAGTGACTGATAGAGGGGTCACTCAGCTCCTGAGACGCGGCTTTGTCCTTTGGGTGTTCAGCCGCTGGGGCAGGTGTGAGAACACCTTCTTCAGGGGTAGGCCTAGCTTGGGTTCCCAACTTCCCAGCTTCATCGCCAACTCCCATGGAGCCATTCTCTGATTGCACGGGGGACGTGGCTGCAGCAATGTCCGACGCAATCTGGTGTGACACTCCCAAAGGATCAGTCTGCAGAAGAGTTTGGGAAGACTCTCCTGGACCTTCTAGTAAGCTTTTCTCGTGCATGGGTTTGGATTCCTGCAAGGCTTGCTGTATCTCCAACTTCTCAGCAGCAGCAGCAGGATCCATGTCCTCATCGCTATCGGAGAGCATATCAAGATGGGTGTGAGTATGCTCTAGAGAGCCTGTAAATGCGCACATCTTGGATTTCCCCAACTCTCGGGCTTGCTCAGCAGCTCTCTCTTTTTCTTTCTCTTTAAGAATGCGAAGAATGTCGAAACAATTTTCTTCATTTAGGGCAGATCGAACATCATTTAAGCAGAGGAATCGGAGAAGCTCTTCTTCTTCTTCAATGAACTCAGGGCGAGTGAACTGTACCCTTGAGTGATCTAGTTTCCATGCTCTCTATTCGCTTAAGCGTCTTTGAATATCTGGATAAACTGGAGAATACATGATCACATCATCATCATCATCATCTTCACCTCCAGTTTTCAGAATGGTTGGTAAGAGACCTTTCTCTTCCTCTGATGCAGCAGCATCAGTTATAGGAGGGGAGACAATTCTCTCAATATTTGGCCTAGTTGTCTCAGCCTCTTTACTTTTCTCAGTTGTCTTTCTCACAGCTGAGTCTTCGACAGATCTCTGTTGAACATTATTAGCAGACTGCATCACAATATCAACAATTTTCGGAGACTGCTCTTCCTGAGCATCAGCAGTCTCAGTTTCTTTCTCCGGCTGAGTACCAGATTCGACTGTCTTTTCAAGCTCAGATCGCCTGAACAACCTCCTCTTCTTGGGGCAAACCAGGGGAACTTCTGGTTCTATTTCAGCAGATTCATCAGAAGTAGTGATTTGGACACTCTTCTTAGAGGTAGCTGCCTTCCTCGACTTGGCAGTCCTCTTCTTTTTTACAACTGTAGAAGAGAGTTGGCGTTTCTTATCAGTCTCTGCTGCAGGGGCTGGAGATTCGGCTGCTCGGGCAGGTGACTCGGCTGCAGGGGTCGGAGCTTTCTTTGGCTTGGCTACGGTCTTCTTCGGGGGAGAGGTCTCAGCTGTGTCTTCAGGGTCAGCTGATTCCCCCTCACTTGTATCGGCTTTCTTAGCATAATCTCTCTTCTGGGCACCGGAGATATTTGCCTTGAACATCTTCTTATTCAGGTGGAAAGGCTTGCCATGGCGAAGAGCAATGCCCTTTACCTCCATAAGATGTCCAATCACAAGGCCGTAGCCCAATGAGCATCCAAAGGACTCATCCTTCTTGAAGGTCTTGTTCAGCACATTCTGGTAGAGTCTGTTGTAAACAAACTCAGCCCAGTTAACCTTCTTTCCTTGCATGATCGCAGCCATCACGATCAACTTAGTTTTGGACAGCTGATTGAAGTTTCCAAATTTCATGTCAATGAATTTCGAGACGACATCCATCAGCTTGTGATAGTCGTCTTTCAACAGTTCCTTCTTGGTCGTATAGACCACTTTCGCAGCACACTCACGCTTGGCAACTTCCTTCAAGCCGCATCTAAGTCGACATCAGCCTCATAGATCTCCTTCAAGCCCTCCGAGGGCAACAAATAGTACTCAGCAAGGTCTTTTGCACTGAGTTTTATGACCTTGCTATGGACAGAAGATTTGATTTCGTCGTCCTCCACTTCTGCATTTACGTAGAACATAGCTACCTCCTCGAGGTATGTGTGAGAGTATTCCGTTATCAAAAAGTCCTCCAGCCCGGACTTCTCCAACATCGCAGCTATCTTCTGAACCAGGGTTTCATCGATACCCTATTTGATCATCCCGTCAAAATCCACTGAGGCACCAATGTGGATTTGCTTTGAAAGCTTCACAAAATCATACTTTGGGGCCATTTTTAGACGTTTCCACCGGTCAAAATAAGAGAAACTTGCTTGAGAAGAACTAGGGTTTGCACTTGGGTTCAGAGAGAGAGTGCTTCCTTTGCTTGAAGATGAACAGTTTGCGTGAGGAGAGAGAAATGCAAAGTTCCGTATATAAGGGACGTGAAAGGACATATTTCGAATTTTGAAATTTTTTATCAAAACCAACGGGTAAGATTAAAACGTCAAAACTGCATTTAATTCCCCGCATTAAATGCAACAGAATTTATATCCAATCATATGGCTTACTGTTCAGCTTTTACTGTGACTATTATTATTACGCTGACGTCATCCTTAAAAACATTCCCGCTCAATTAAAACGACTGCGTTCTTGTCACTTAGCTCATAAATGATTCAGCTTATATCCAAAGAGACTTAACTCTGCTTCTCTATGCTCATGAGGTAACTCAGCTGTCAGTTAACTTGATTCAGCTGACTTCCCGATAAGGCTGTTTCACATGGCTGAAATGTGAAACCTGATCTGATTTTATTTTCTCATCTTCTTTCTCTGCTGATTTAGTCTTCTGAGTTTCAACTCAGCTCAATTAACCCTAACTCATTCTTGAGCTCTTCAAATCTTGATTCACATAGAGGCTTTGTGAATATATCAGCTAACTGTTTATCAGTTGAGATGTATTACAAGGTGATGTCTTTCCTCAACATGATCTCTTATAAAATGATATCTGACACAATGTGCTTTGTTCTAGAATACAACACAGGATTATGAGTGATTGCAATAGCACTAGTGTTATCACACATAATTGGAATTTCTCTTTCTTCAATATCACAATCTCTTAGTTGTTGTCTCATCCATAAGACTTGGGCACAACAATTGCCCGTAGCTATGTACTTTGCTTTAGCTGTGGATGTAACAATTGAATTTTGTTTCTTACTGAACAAAGAAACTAATCTATTTCCAAGCATTTGACATGTACCTGAGGTACTCTTCCTGTCAACTCTACATCCAACATAGTCTGAGTATGAGTAACCAATCATCTTGAATTTACCCTCCTTTGGATACCATAAACCAACTTCCTGGCATCCCTTCAAATATCTTAGGATTCTCTTAGATGCAGTCATGTGGCTCTCCTTTGGTGCAGATTGAAATCTTGCACATACACCTACTGCAAATGTGATGTCTGGCCTGCTTACAGTTAGATAGAGTAATGATCCAATGAGTGCTCTATATCTGGTTTGATCTACAGCTTTGCCATCACCATCCATGTCCATCTTGACTGAAGTATTCATTGGAATTTTCACTGAAGACTTCTCTTCCATACCAAATTTCTTCATCAAATCCCTGGTATATTTTGTTTGGCTTATCAAGGTTCCATCCTTCATTTGCTTGACTGGAAATCCTAGGAAGAAAGTCAGCTCTCCCATTATGCTCATCTCAAATTTGCCTTGCATGAGGTTTGTGAGCTTGTCACACAGCTCTTTATTTGTGGAACCAAAAATGATGTCATCCATATATATTTGAACAAGCAGTATACTCTCTCCATCTTGAATTTTGAACAGTGTTCTATCAACCTTGCCTTTGGTGAATCCATTGTCAGTTAGAAATTGAGACAATGTATCATACCATACTCTTGGTGCTTGTTTCAATCCATATAATGCTTTCTTGAGCTTGTAGACTTTATCTCCAATTGTTTTCTGCTCAAAACATGGAGGTTGTTCAACATAAACTTCTTCCTCTAACAATCCATTTATAAATGCACTCTTCACATTCATTTGATACACAGTGAAGTTCTTATGTGTAGTATAAGCAAGAAACATCCTTATTGGTTCCAATCTTGCTATAGGAGCAAAAGTTTCACCAAAATCTATACCCTCTTCTTGGCAATACCCTTTGGCTACCAATCTTGCTTTGTTTCTTACAACATATACTTCCTCATTCATCTTGTTTCTGAATACCCACTTAGTACCAATAACATTTTGATGGGTTGGCCTCTGCACTAATTCCCATACTTTGTTTCTTTCAAACTGATTCAACTCTTCTTGCATGGCTTAAATCCAATGTGTGTCATCCAATGCTTGAGACACATCTTTAGGCTCTATCTGGGAAATAAAACAAGTGAACATAGATTCATGATGTGCTCTGGATCTGGTTCTTATGCCATCTCTAACATCTCCAATAACTAACTCTGGTGGATGGTCTCTCAGCCATCTCATATCAGGTTGGAGTAAGTCTGCTGAATTCAGTCGTCTCACATCTAAGTTGTCTTAAACATCTCTTTCATCTTCATTCAGCTGTAGACTTTCCAGCTGTCTTTGAAATTCTGCTATCTCATCTTCATCTGGGTTGATTGCTCTTACTTCAACTTCAACATAAGGACTCTTCTGCATAGTTGGCTGATTCAACTTATCAGCTAACTCTTCAATGTCTTCTCCATTTATATTAGGTTCATCAAAGACCACATGGATAGACTCTTCTGTAACCATAGCCCTCTTGTTCAGCACTCTATAGGCTTTGCTCTCAGTTGAGTATCCCAAAAAGATACCTTCATCAGCTTTAGCATCAAAAGCCTTTAAATTATCTTTGCCATTGTTATGAATGAATCATTTACATCCAAATATCCTGAAATATCGTACATTTGGCTTTCTCCCTGTCCAAATCTCATAGGGAGTCTTGGTCAATTGTCTGTTAATCATGCATCTATTTTGAGTGTAGCATGTTGTGTTAATGGCTTCAACCCAAAATCTCATAGGCAATCCAGTTTCAGCTAACATGGTCCTTGCAGCTTCCTTGAGAGTTATATTCCTTCTTTCAGCCACTCCATTCTGCTGTGGATTTTTTGCAGCTGATAACTCATGAGCAATTCCATTTTCAACACAATATTGAGTTATTATCCCATTGACAAACTCAGTTCCTCTCTCAGATCTTATTTTTATAATGGTTTGACTCTTTTCATTTTGAACTCTTTTCATCAGCTAAGGTAACTTCTCCAAAGTTTCCTTCTTTTTACACATGAAGATTGTCCATGTGTATCTTGAGTAGTCATCCACCACCACTAAGGTGTATTTCTTTCCACTTATGCTGGCTGGCTCAACTGGACCAAATAAATCCATATGCAATAGACGTAATATCCTTGTTGAAGAAGGACTTGGCTTATCCTTGAATGAAGACTTTATTTGCTTTCCCATCTGGCATGCATCACATACATTTTCTTTCTTGTATACTGAGTCTGGCAATCCTTCTACAAGATGACTCCTTGCAAGCTTGTTTATTGTCTTGAAATTCAGATGACTCAGCTTCTTGTGCCACAGCCAACTTGATTCGGCTGTACTCTTTGCTAGCAAACAAGTGCTTGGTGTAGCAGTGGACCAGTCTACCACGTACATATTTTCCCATCTTGATCCTTGCTGCACTAATTCATTTGATTCAGCATCTTTAATCTGGCACACTCCCATGTTAATCAACATTGTAGCTTTTATCACAGAGTTGGCTGATGCTTATCAAGTTGAAGTTGAGGCCTTCAACATAAACAACATCTGTGATTTCCAATCCATTCTTCTTGACGGATCCTGTGCCGTTGATTTCCCCTGGAGCTTCATTTCCTCCAAATATAACTTTTGCACCTCTAATTTTCTTGAATCTTGATAGGTTTTTCTTATTTCCTGTCATATGTCTGGAACATCCACTATCCATATTCCAGGTTATTTAGCACTCAGTTGTTCCTTGAACCTGCAATCAAGGAAATCAGTTTTTAGGTACTTGTCTGGGTCCTGAGGGGTTAGTGCTATAAGATGATCCAACCAACCTATAGCCAAAAGACTTGACTCTAAGAGGTTGCCATATATCAGTGCCATAATCATAGTGCACATTAGCAAATTGCTTGGGGGTTTTAGGTTCATACAGCTGTCTCTTTTGTCTGTATGCCTTTGTTTGGGGTTTAGGAATTGCTTTCTTGGGATAGTTGTGAAATTCCTGAGTGTAGTGCTTGGGTGCATGTGTGTGCTGATAATAGCTATTTTGCCTTTGGAAGGACCTTTGCTGAGATTTAGGTCTTTGCCATCTTGGCTTGTATTCCATAGGTCTTTGCTGATGTTTCACATTATTCCAATCAGCATAGTTCGGATAGTTTCTACCATTCCCATCATGTGTGTTTCTCTGATGAAATTTATGGGGTTTCTGGTAGCTCTGTTTGCTTTTTATAGAGTATTTTCTATTTGAATTTTGCTTAGGAACTCGGCTGGATTTCTTCTCAGCTGTCCTCTCAGCATACTCAACTGGCTGTTTTCCTTTCCCTTTATATCCAAGGCCAGTTTGTTTGTTGTTGTGCTTTGGAGTGAATGTGGGTACATCATTTGGTGTTTTGGATTTTTGAGATGCTTCATTACATGAAGATCCTTTTTCCAAAATCACTCTTGGAATTTGACTGTGCACAAAGGAATTAAATCCTATGCATGTCTTATCTCACATTCTTTTTGACTCATAATAAGATCATCCAATGATTTGGATGCCTTTGTAAATGAGGCAATCACATTTTCGAGATCTTTTTCCCTCTTTTCTATAGCTGCTAACTCTGCTGTGATCTTGGCATTTTCAGCCTTCAGCTTAGTGTTCTCATCAGCTAAGTGACTCAGAGTACTTAGCTCTTTAGTTAGCTGTGAGTTTTGGCTTTTAAGTTGGCTATTTTCCTCATTTAGAATTGTGTGTGAGGATTTTATGTGTTCAAAATCTTTCATCATTTTTCCTAATGAATCATAAAGATCAGTGGGTGATGAAGTGTGTGTATCACAAATACTATCACTTGAATCTGAATGAGTTGAGTTAGAGTGTACCTCATCTTCTTGATCTGGTTGATCTTCTTTAGCCATAAGACAAATCATAGCCTCTTCCTCCGAGTCACTTGAGTAGTCAGCTTCACTACTCTCTGAGTCTGCTGCTTCTTTAAACTTGACTGTCTCAGCAGCTAACATGGCCTTCTTCTGTTCCTTTCTTCTTTCTTTGAAGACTTTTCTATCTTCCTCATTCCTATATTTGTTGACTAGTGGATAGGAGCAGTCAACTGCAAAGTGTCCTGGTTGTCTGCGCCTAACACGATTTTCAGCTCTTTGATCAGCTCTTTCTGTTCTTGGATTATCAGCTCTCTGATATTCTACCCTTTGATGTTCTGCTCTCTTGGGTGGCCTGTCTTCCCTTGACTTGGAAGGAGTTGAATGTCTTCTGGAGGTCTCACCCTTATTTCTTTTATAGTTCTTATTGAAGAACTTGTTGAGTCTTTTGACCATCAGGGCAATTTTCTCCTGGTTTATGGCTTCCTTGGGTTCAGCTCTCTTTCCATCTTGGCCATTAGTGCAGCTGACTTGGGTACAACTGTCTCCTCTTGCTCCTTTCTTCTCAGCTCAAACTCATAGGCTTTGAGGTCTGAGAATAGCTCATGGTTAGATGTTCTTGAGAGGTCCATTGAATGTCTTACGGCCATAGTCTTCATTTCCCATTCAGCTGGGAGGCTTCTTAAGATCTTCATACACATTTCCTTTTGTGTATATTCCTTCCCAAGAGCTGAAAGCTCATTTGCGATCTCAGTGAATCTGGCATCCAACTGATCCATGGTTTCACCTGCAAGCATTTTGAAATTTTCAAATTTTTGAATAGCAACAGACAATTTGTTTTCTTTAATTTGTTCTGATCCTTCACAAATTAAAGTCAGTTTATTCTAGATTTCTTTTGCAGATTTGCAAGATTTGACTTTATTGAACATTGCTTTGTCCAATGTCTTTGTGAGTATGTCCTTGGCCACATTGTCCAAGTTGTATATCTTCCTATCTTCATTAGTCCACTCAGTCTTTGGCTTTTCAACCATGGCTGGTCTTGCTTCATCAACAACTTCTTCTCCTTCAGCTGCAACTGCTCTTCTTACAGCCATGTTCACTTTTAGTATTTGCAGTGACCCATTCTCTATCACAAGCCAAATTTCATCATGTAATGCAGATAGATGAGCGTGCATACGAATTTTCCAATCATCAAATTCTTCAATAGTGAACATAGGAATGCGTGTCAGATTTGCTTCCATGATAATAACTTTGCTTAAAATGAAAGATTTTGGAAATACAAGTGTTTAAAAACTTTTTGAAAAGATAGAGATTTAGTTTAGTAACCAGTGCGGAAGGCTCAATGAACCAACCACTCTGATACCACTTGTAGGTCCCAAGGGTTGTGAAGTAAGGTTTAAAAGGGGGGAGTTGAATAAACCTTACAAAATTTTCGATTTAGTCCATTTAAAATAATTCAACAGAGTTGACTCAAACAGTTGTGTCCTCGATGGACAGCTAACTTGGCTTTTCAGCTAAGTTACCCCACTCAACAGACTCAATAGAGCTGTTGATAGTATAACTCGACTGCTCAAGCCAAATACTTAACTTGGCTGATTGGTTTTTAACAGCGGAAGACTTAACACCCTTTGATTTGATTTTAGCTTGTTTTAAACACTTGACTTAACACTTAGTTACTTATCAGTTGGATAGCAAATATGATTCTAACAGCAGATATAATGTAAATATGCAGGAAAGTAAGTCTGGGGTAATTCTTCTAATCCTTTCTTCTCCAACTCCTGGAGGAATCCACTATGTAACAAATCAGTTTACAAAGCGGTGAACAGTCTGGAGACAGCCTTGATCACACAGCTGGCTTCTCTTGCGACTCAGCTTCTTTACAGGGCAGTTGCCTTGCTACTTCAGCTCACTTCTCAAGTTCTTGGATTTGATCACGAAGCCCTCCAACAAACTTGATAATGGTTCGACCTGGAACCTTTCTACAATCCTAGCATGGATAGTAGAACCATTTGCTTATTCAAATGTTTACTCTTTAACAGATTTGAAGTTGTCTTTCCTTCACAACTTGTGTTGGATCAATTTCCTTCGAGTTTCAGGCTTGAGGAATTTGCTTGCTTGTTTATGAGAATATTGCAGGTTAAATGCTTGAATATTGCTTGCTTGTTAGTGGTTCAGGTAACCTCTTCTCAATAACTTCCTCAGCCTTTTATAGTGCACATTTGAAATTTTGCCCGTTGAAGAGATAGGATAATTTCAAATGTCACTTTTGTTCGTTAGCTTGTCTTGTTGCAGTCCTTGATGTTAACATTTCCTCGTATTAAATGTCTTCGCAGCATTGCAGGTGCCTGACACAAGGTGCAGTGTTTCCCATTGGCTTATTCCTTTTGCATATTTCTGGGACAAACACTTTAGACCTGACAACTTCAACATATTACTGTATTGAGTAATATTCTCGACTTTAATCAACGGATGTAAGTTAGTTGTCTTGACTAGACTGTTGTCTTTACCCCAGGTGACTTGAGTCAGCTCCAGTCATTGGATAACTCAACTGTCACTTCAACTTTGAGACTTAGCTTCTTGAGTTAACTTGACTGACACTTCTCACGCTTGTTCCTCACCGACACTCCTTGATCGAGTCTTGACTTCCTTTTTGGCCATACACACCGACACACAAGAGAGTCTTTAATCCATCCATGATTGACTTCTTGTATTTCTTGGCATAGGCCGACTTGACTCGGCTTTTCCAAATTTCTATCTATTACAATACAAATTACAAGGAAAATGGGGTGCCAACTTCCAAGTTTAAGTTTTACATGGTATCATCAAAATCTACTCAATAAATTTCCTAACATTACCCACTCAACAAACTCGACTAAGCTATTGATAGTATAACTTGGTTGCATCAGCTAACACTTAACTTTAGTTGATTTGGTTTTTAACAGCGGAAGACTTAGCACCCTTTGTTTGATTAAAGCTCGTTTTTAACACTTGTTTAGCACTTGTTATTTAATCAGTTGGATAGCAAATTAACTTAACAGCAGATATGAAAAATATAAACAATAAAGTAAATGCTGAAAGTAAATGACACAAGTAATTTTATAGTGGTTCGAGAATGGGGTAATTCCTCTAATCCACTCTTCTCCAACTCCTAGAGGAATCCACTAGGTAACAGATCAAGTTACAAAGTAGTTCTCAGTCTAGAGACGACCTTGATCACACAGTTGGCTTCTCCTGCGACTCAGCTTCTTCACAAGACAGCTGCCTTGCTATTTCACCTCCTTTCAAACCTTTGGATTTGATCACACAGCTCTCCAACAAACTTGAATCTCCTGGTTCGACCTTGAACCTTCCTACTATTCCTTCAACTTGGAGAGTAGACCCCTTTTTGTTCTTTAAACGTTTCCTCTTCAACTGGTTGAAGTAATCTTTCCTTCACAACGTATGTTGGATTGAGTTCCTTTGAGTTTTAGGCTTGAGGAATTTTCTGGATAAGCTTGAGATATTGCAGGTTATACTTGCTTGATAATAGCTTGATTCATTCGTGCTTGGTTCATGTTCTTAATCAAGGTCTGCTTTTCTCAAATGCTTCCTCAGCCTTTTATAGTGCTCATTTGAAAATTTGCCCATTGAAGAGATAGGATATTTTCAAATGACACTTCTTGTTCGTTAGCTTGCCTTTTCTTGGTCTGCAACACTTGTGATGTTGACCCTTCCTCGTATTAAATGGATCTGCAGCTTTATAGGGTCTAACACAAGCTTAAGTGTTTCCTATTAGCTTATTCCTTTTGCATGTTTCTCGGCCAAACACTTTAAGACCTGGCAGGTTGGACATATTTCTATATCGAGTAATATTCTTGACTTCCTTCCAATGGATCAATGTTAGTTGTCTTAACTTGACTGCTGCCTTTACCCCTTGAAACTTGAGTCTGCTCCAATCATGAGAATAACTCAATTGTCACTTCAACTGTTAGACTTGGCTCCTTTCATTGACTTGACTGACACTTCCTCAAACTTCACATAGTTGTTCCTCAGCTGGCTCTCCTTCAATCGAGTCATTGTCTTCCTTCTTGGCCATACTCAGCTGACACACAACAGAGTCTTCACTCTAGTCTGCAGTTGACTTCTTGCATTTTTTAACTTAGCTGACTTCACTCAGCTTTTTCAGTCCAATCTATTACAACATAGAATTATAAAGAAAATGGGGTGCCAACTTTCTAGTCTAAGTTTTACATGGTATCATCAAAATCTAACAAATAAATTTCCTAACAAAAAATAATACTTTAAAAGAGATGTCTTCTCTGTAAAATGTAATACTTTCAGACTGTCATAATATATAGTGTGTGTTTTCTAATTTTGTAACAATACTATACCACTTTTTTATTTAAATGAGATGTCTTCTCTATAATATTTTTTAGTACATTCTTTATTTTACTGTCATCAAAAGATTTATAATCAAGCTCGACACTCATGGAACAGAGTAACGCAATTTTAGAAGCAAGTTCTGCTTCCCGTTTTGCATTCTCAACTTCCATCTTGCTAGTCCCTGATCTCCACAGACTCCGACCCGTCCTGAAAATCATACTTCTCATGGAAACCCAACACATTTTCTTTAATTTCATGCCCGATTGAGAACCATAAATAGACATATATCAACAATGAAGCCTCCAACAATTTTCACAGCAGCTTCAAGCATATACATGCGTAAAAAATCCCTAAAATCAAGCCAAATATAAATAGCAAACTATATCTACACATAGTGCAAAAAAATCTAGAAAATAACATGGTAATTATCTCTGTGAAGTTCAATTATGAAAATAAATCGAGAGATATGATGAACAAAGTCAAAAAGTGAAATCAGCAGCGTCGAGGCGGAAGCAACAATAGTGATATTGTTGCAAGCAAAAGCCAGTAGCAGCGGCACTTTCAAAGGGCTTGGGACAAAGGTGGGAGAGCTGGAAAGTGATGGTGTTGTGATATATATATATATATATATATATATATATATATATATATATATATATATATATAGAGAGAGAGAGAGAGAGAGAGAGTTTGTAATTTGTTTGGTTTCAAAATAACAAATTGCCTGATTTCATCCTTCCTGATTTACTGGCCCCTTGATTGCTCAAAATTTTGAAAGTGGCGTTGATAAGATTTCGGTATTGGCTTTGGATCCGTCTCACGAATTTGGACCCGTGAGATTGTATCATATAAGTTTTTACCAAACAAAATAGAGTAGGTCTCTTATAAGACGGTATTATGGTTCCTAATCAATAAGACGAAGCATAATCCCAGATCTACAGTCCGGATCCATTAAAAACAACATAGCATGTCTTTCTCTCTCATCTTCTTCTGCAATTCCATCGCAGGTCCTCTCTTTATCCTCTTCTTCTACAATTTCCATCGCTACCGCTTCTCTCACTGTCCCTACGCAATCTCCACCGCCACTCTACCACTGAACTTGCTTCGTCTGCCGGAAATCGCCAATCTTGATGTCGTTGACTGAAGTGATTCCTTAGCAACCAAACCCATTGGATAATTAATATATACATATGAGTCATCAAGTTTCCTTCTATTCCTTTTATACTTGTAGATCTTAGATTTTGTTGTGTTGATTGGAATAAATCTAGGTTTGTAGTGTTTTACGGAGATTGCAGTGGAATGTTGATAGTGGGGTGACCATGGCTGCAGGAGAAGAAACACATAAAAAAAACATTACAGAATTTGATCTATAATCGTAATAATACTTTTAAGAAAAATAATAATATTTTTCAGGTGAACTAAATATGCACTAAGTCCAGGTAAAATATCTTGATATACGCAATAAAATACCTAACTCTATTGAGACTAAGTATGCACTAACAAATGCTTAACTTTGTGGTAAATTTAAAAAATATTGCATTCATAAAATACTTTTACTACATATTTACTATACAAATGGTGCATAAAAAACAACATATCTTATATCTAAATAAGATTGTCAATTATACAATAATAAAAATCCCTGAAAAAACAAATCAATCAAACTGCTGATCGAAATTACAATTTTCAAAATATTTAGCACCTACCCAATGAAAACTTAATAGACATCCAAAATTACAATATATTTTATGCATCATTTAACACCCCAATGCCTTCAACAAGAGTCTTGAGTATAGACCTAGCGACAAGCTTAGAAACGAATCTTTAGGCTTCATTTTAGCACTATTTGCTCTCTTCACTACCACAATCTGCTCGTTGCCATCACCATCATCCGACTCATGTCATATTTTTCTATTTTTTTTAGCCATTTATCTTACTACTTGGGCGAACACCAAACAAATTTACATTGGCAACTGCAAAATAAAATATGCACATGTTATTTATTCACATTCATATAGAGATTCAAACATTTATATATGCATTATTTTATGCATTATTGTTAAATTATGTATGCATCAAATTTTATTAACATTTCAAAAAATAAGAAAAAAAGGTTTAAATTACATATACAATAAAAACTCTTTATCTATACATCGATCAGAAGCTAAATATGCATCGTTTAAAACTATAAAAAAACAACACCTAATTCAAAGTATACACATTAAAATAACTATGCATAAAAACACAAATAACTATACATCGTTCTAACCCTATATTAGCAGTACATAAACACTGAATAACATATACTCCCCATCCACCAACTCAATTTGACAAACACCTTCATCTTCACTAGGAAATTGCACAAAACTCTAAATTAATACTGCAAACTTGCACACACATAGTAACACGAACAAACACATAAGCTATAACCAAACCTACTCTTAAACAAACTTTAATAATAAAAAAGAAACCCTAATTTAACAGTCATATTGAAATTTGCAAAACAAACTTGCTTACCTATCGTTCTGATGATTAACACAGACAAAAGAACGTCCATCCAAGCATATATAACAACACTTTAACAAAAAATATTAAAACTACACTAACAAATAAACTACACATTGAAACAAAATAACGTTCCATTCAACAGTTTTTTGAAAACAAATACTATTTTCGACTCGAAACTCCAAAAAATCTGGAAGAGAAAATGCAAGCATACCTTCGATTTTAGGAACAAGATAATCGAGCTCTTACTCCACGAACTCCTTGCTTAAAAGTACCAAAAATCCACTTCAAAAATCTAGAAGAAAATAAAATCGCGGTCACTGACGGGAGAAAGCAAAATAAGAGAAAAAGAAGAAGAATGGTTTTGAATGAGAGAAGAAGAGGAGAAAAACAAAGTGGCGGAAAAAAAGTTCAAGTTGGAAGAGAACTAATCGGCATAACTATTGATAGACTCTTCCTTTCCCAAATCTCGGTAGCTGACATGGTTAGATTTTACTTACCTTTAACATAAATATTAAATTACATAAACATCCTCCCTTAAAATGCAGGATATAAGGAAAAATATATAAATACCCTTACTATCCTAAAATAACTGAAAAGATCTAAACCATCCAAAAAAATTAAATCAAAAGCTCAGAAGCGCCCCAACAGTCTCACCTAAGGGGAGTGGTCTCATTTGAACCAATCCCTATTTTTTTGAGTAATAGTGATACCTTTTCTAATAACAAATGACATTTTTGAAATAAGGTTGTTTGTAAGTTTGCAAAGAAAGAATCAGTTTTGTTAGTTTAAAGATGTATCTTGATGCGTGGAAAATATACGTGCATTTTGGGGCTTATTTTGATATATAATTGATGCATTTTCATGTATATTTAGTGTGTTTTACTTAGTTTCCTTTGTTGTGCGTGATACTGCGTACTCTTGTGAATTTTGCAGAAAATGGAGCTAAATTGGACAAAATATGATAGCATGTTTCAAATGGTATGTGAAGAGCTAAGATACGAGCAAATATGTGAAGGAGAGAAGCATGGGCGATCGAACAAAAGGAAATTTCCTTCAAAAACGTCCAAATGCGCTAACAGTTTCCAACACTGGCAGGGTTTAGTATTTTGGCCATAACTTTCTCTACAAAATTGCTATTGAGGTGATTCAAGTGGTTATGGAAAGCGAAGATAAAGGTCTACAACGTTCATTAAGACCCCAGGAGCAAATTAGGACAAACACATGGACAAATACATGTCACACGGCCGGACTGTGTAGTGTCACACGGACGTGTGAAAATGCCGGTGTGGAATGATACAACCGTGTGAAAAAGAGATGAAAAATAGGGGACGGAACCAGGCCCGCACGGCCAGACCGTGTGAACTCACACAATCGTGTAAGAAAGGGAAACGCAACAAACCACACAACCGTATGGTGCCACACGGCCAGGCCTTGTGGGACTATGCCAAACGCATTTTTTGGAGTTCTTTTCCCGTTCAAACTCTACAAGTGACCTCTCCAAGCACCTATATAAAGAGGACCAATGCCTGAACGAATTTTCATCATCATACATCATCCAAAACACTTCATACACAACACAACACATCAAATTATGTAGGAACACAAGATTCAAAGTCTTCTGAGAGATGAGGGCTAGGTCACGAAGAACACCACAAGGCCTTTCGCATCTATGGGAGCACAAGAGCTTCGAAGGCTTAGGAGGGGAATCCATACTGACAAGAAGGGGTTTTCTTTCTATGTCTAGATCTCTTGTTTGTGCTTAAATGATGTCATAATGTTGATTAAGAATTTGTCTATAAATTTGTTATCAATGTTTGGCTAATCTTTCGGATCTTAGGGGCATAATCAAAATTGTGGAATCATGTTAAATCTTGATTAATTGCTTTCTTAATTGATTCATGTGTTCTATTTTATGAATTCGAGTGCTTATTTATAATTGTCAATTATTTGGCCAATAATTTGCATGTTATACTTGTTAGTCCAGAATCAGGGAGGTGAGTTCTAACGAGATGAAAATCGAATTCAGACATAAACAGGGTAATGTATCTGGGGACTACTTCTGTTTTGTGGGGAGTATTTCAATTCAAAGATCTTTTGGGAGTTAATAATAGTTGTGATGGATCGGTAGACCTCAATTATTATTAATCTACTGATTATGCGCCACCCGGGAGGGGGAATAAACTATTTTAGGAATTGAACCCATAGAAACGCATGAATTGGTTATTGAAACCTTAATTGGATTTAATATTGAAGAAACATGTTGAGATTATGTGCCCAATGTTGCTCCAGTAGATGTTGAATATACATGTGGGGTTCGCAAATTTATTTCTTTTATTTTGTTATTTTCGATATTAATTATAAATTGGATATTCGATCACTTCAATAAAATTAGAATGCGATGTTATTATAGCCTAAGTGTTTCACATATCAATCCCTGAGGAATACGACCTTGCTTGCCATTATTCCATAAACTACACTGCACACTTACAGTTGTATGATCCAAATATTTTTGGCGAACATATCTATATATAATAAACGAATCACTTATAAATAGTATGCTAAAAACTTTCCCGCCTAAATCACCCTCCCAAAAGAGTAAAATATAATTACATCATGTAACATTAATTTTGGTAATTCGTGAATTCTAGAAATATATATATAATTATTAAGCATTATATAAAAATGACATTTCCAAATCTGTGTGTGTACTACATTAATTATTATATTTGTCCTTTTCTTTTTAAAAT
This sequence comes from Rehmannia glutinosa, assembly GCA_016081115.2. NCBI lineage: Eukaryota > Viridiplantae > Streptophyta > Magnoliopsida > Lamiales > Orobanchaceae > Rehmannia > Rehmannia glutinosa. The sequence continues at coordinate 45,679,200 of CM071933.1, forward strand.
CAATAAATATTTTTGATACATATTTGGTGTATAATATATCAAATTAATCGTATTTTTATGATTTCAGGTTGACATCCGTATTTACATAAAGAAAATATAAAATTAAATTAAAAACATAATATATATTTACTGCAAAATTTTATTTTGTAATGGGCTTTAAAAATTATGCATTCGGGTATATTCATGTATGTTGGCTATATGTAATACTTGCATAGTTGTTATTTGGATTCAGATCATTTCTTAATTATTATATATAATTGTATTTAAGTTGATTACATTCAATTAACAAAATACTTATTTGGTTAACCTGCAAATCTTCACCCCCAATCTCTGTCGCGCTCCGCCACCAGCACTGACCAAGACCTACACACAAAGGGTAAGAAAGAGGACTAAAGGTTTTCTCCGACGTACCTCCTCTGATGCTCAAGTCAGCTTCTCAGAGAAAATATAAAGATAGTGGAGATTCCAAGTATGTAAACATTATAAAGAATGTAATGTTTTCCATACCGTATTGAATAAATATTTATTGGATAGTTATAACTGGAGTTTCCGTGATTCCCAGAATTTGTTACAGAGAAACTAGGGTTTGTTATGTGGGGTTTACAAAATAATTTTGGTACTGAATTCTATACATTGAAATATCCCGAACTGTTCTCACACCACATATTGAGCTCTCCTCCTAAAGTATTCCCGAGCTATAACCATAAATCATTATCCCACCATGCTTCTCAACTATTGAATTCCGGTGATACATGTTGATTAGAAGAAATATACATGCATTTAGAGGTTTATTTGGGTATATATTTTATACATGTGCATGGATATTTAGTGTGTTTAGGTTAGTTTCATTTGTTGGGCGTGATACTACGTATTCTTGTATACTTTTTGCAGGAAACAGAGCTTAATATGAAAAGATATCAGTGGAAGGATGATCGTGAAAATCTTTTCACTAAACTCCAAGTGTACAGCGTAGCTTATAGAATGATGTCGAGCAAGGTTGTATTCTTTAGGGATTGAATACAAAACACTTAGGCTATAATAACATTGTATTCCAATTTTATTGAAGCGTCTGAAAAATAACAATTTTATTATCTAATCTAATCCTACATTAACAAGTAAAATAAAATATGTAAATTTATAAAAACCCAAACTCCACAAGTCTTTTCAACAAATACGAAAGCAACCGTAGGCACATAATCTCAACATGCTTCTTCAATATTAAATATAATTAATGCTTATCAAAACCAATTTATATGTTTCTATGGGTTCAATTCCTATATTTGTTTATTCCTCCTCCCGAAGCAAATGAAAAGTAGATTAATACCGATTGCTAGCATCCCTACTCAACAATTATATCAACTCCCAAAAGATCTTTGAATTGAATGACTTCCCACAAACAATTATAAGCCTCCCGACTCTATACTGTTTATGTCTGAATTCGATTTTCATTGGCTAGAACTCATCCCCGAATTATGGACTAACAAATATGGCATGCAAATTGTTGACCAAATAATCTACAAGAATTAAGCATTCAAATTCATATAATAGAACACATAAATCAATTAAGAAAACAATCAATATAGATTTAACATGAATCCATGGTTTTGATTATGCCCTAGGATCAGAATGATTAGCCCAACATATTTGATGACAAATTCATAGACAAAGTTGAAATCAAGTAATTTGATATCGTTTAAGTACAAACAAGAGATCTAAACTAAGAAAGAAAGAACTCTTCTTATCAGGATGGATCCTCCCTCCAAGCCTTCGAACCCTTGTGCTTCCGTAGATGCTAAAGGCCTTGTGGTGTTCTTCGTAGATTTGCCCTCCTCTATCAGAAGATTATTGATTTATGTAATCCTAGTGTATTGTAGTGTATTTTCAGATGTAATGACTTATCAATTCATGCAGGCCTTGGTTCCTTTATATAGGTGCTTTGAGAGATCACTTGTAGAGTTCTGACTGGAAAAGGAAACAAAAATTAGCCGCAGGACGAATTGCACGGCCATGTGCAGATCACACGGTCCGGCCGTGTAAAGTGTTTTGGTCTCTGTTTTTGTTCCGAACAAACCACATGGTCGTGTGCATGTTACACGGTCTGGTCGTGCTATGTGTCTCTGAATTTCTTCCCTCGAACAAGTTGCACGAACGTATAAAAACACACGGGGACATGTGGTTTGTTTTTCTCCATTTTCATCATGTATTCGATCTTTCCTTTATATTCTTCAATCTTGTCCGGGCCTTCTAACTGATATCTTTTCATTTAAGATCCGTTTCTTGTAAAAAGTTACAAGAATACGCAGTATCATGTCTATCTGAGGAAATCAAGTAAAATATACTAAACATGCGTGCAAATGCATCAAATAGATATAATTTTAAGCCCCTAAATGCACGTATATTTTACACGTATCAAGATCTCCCAAACTTAAATCATTGCTCGTCCTCGAGCAAACTAAGAAAAATAATCTCAAGGGGTATAAAGAACACACAAGAACACTATAAACATTTAATCTCATTCAACTCCATATCTAAGTAAACCATGCAATTCATTATCAAGAAATCATCAATCACAAGTTCTGCATAATTAATACTCTTTCAGGTACTTGACATCGCGACTCACAAGTAATAGTGTACCACTCAACTCTCAAAGTAATTGGGACGTGTATATGCTCAAATCAATTCAATGAATATAGAACTACCATAAGCTTGTGAATCATCTAACATCTCTACCACTTTAGTATGCACAATTTAAGAATGGAAAATGACTTTTATTTGGTTGTAATGTAGGCTCTTTGGTAAGGGTAGGAAAAATTTGGATTAAGTGACTTGACTTGTGCAAATAGAATTTAAGTATACAGACTTTTAATTCACCATCCAATTTCATTATAAAGCTCATTCTTTCAAAATATTTTCTTTTTTCAACTCAACTCCACCCTTTTTCTACTTTTTCATTCTTAGGCCTTTTTTCTTCCTTCTTTTACTTTTTCTTTAGCCTTAAACTCTCACTTTTTTTTTTCAAAATTTTTCAGAATTTTTGCTATCTTTTTTTTTCTTTTTTTGGCTCGAATTTTCTGTGGGTCCCAAGGGGTATGTGTAAAATTTAGAGGGAGGGGGTTGAATAAACTTTACCAACTGTTCGATTTTAGTCTTTTCAAACAATTTCAGAGTTAATTCAAGTCAGCTACGTCATTGAGGGACAACTAGGTTGGCTTACACAGCAAAGTTACCCACTCAACAGACTCGACTGAGTTGTTGATAGTATAACCTAGCTGTTTTCAGCTAACACTTAGAAATGCAGTTGACTTGGTTTTACCAGTGGAAGACTTTCACCCTTAGAGTTTTAAGTACGTTTTTCAACACTTGTTTTAGCAATATTATTATCAGCAGACTTAAGCAATTTAACTTATCAACAGACATGAAAATAATGCGAGAAATAAAATGCGCTGAAAGTAAATAGACACAAGCAGTTTATAGTGGTTCGAGGATGGGGTAATTCCTCTAGTCCACTCTTGTCCAACCCCTAGAGGAATCCACTATGTAACTTGACGTGGGTACAAAGTAGTTAACAGTCCGAGTCAGCTTTGATCACACAACCTGCTGCTCCTGGGACTCAACTTCTTCACAAGACGGCTGTCCTGCAACTTCAGCTTCCTTCAAAGCTTTGGACTTGATCATGTAGCCCTCCAACAGGTTCAAAGTTCTGGTTAGATGGAACCTCACTACACCTCCTTTAACCTTGGAGAGTAGACCCCTTGTTCTTGAAAACATTTTTTTCTCTTCAACTGATGAAGTTGTCTTTCCTTCACTGAGTGTGTTGGATCGATTTTCTCCAAGTTTAGGCTTGAGGATTTCTTTGAAAGCTTGAGAGATATTTGCAGGTTATTGCAAAATTCTTGTATGCTTATGTTAAACTCGGTAACTTTCTCTCAAATGACTCCTTAGCCTTTTATAGTGCATGTCTGAAAATATGTTCGTTAAAGAGATAGACACATTTTTCAAACAACACTTTGTAGGTTGATGGCTCATCTTATCTTGCAGCATTGATGGAGACCGTATCTTGAATTTAATGCTCTGCAGCCTTTCCTTTGCCTCTGCAGGATTTCAGGTATATCTCATTGGTTCCTTGCTTTTTGCACTCTTTCAGCAAACCAGCTTTATTGTTGGTAGCCTGACACATGCCTATTTCCAGCAAATCCTTTACTTGTCTTGACAATAGATATCTTTCAGCTTTCTCGAGTCATGTCTGTTGCATACCCTTTTGACATTTGATTCCAATCATTTTGGAATGACTTTGCTGTCAGTCAGCTGATTGAGACAGATTTTCTGTCACTTGACTGATTCTTCACTTCACTTCACTTAGCTGCCACACAGTTGGGTCTTCATCTTCAATCTTCAGTTGAGTCTTGTAATCTTCAACTTGGCTAACTTCAACTCAGCTTATATAACCCTATCTATTACAAGTTGATTTACATTTGAAATGGGGTGCCAACTTCCTAATCAAAGTTTTACATGATATCATCAAAATCTATTACATGAATTTTCTCAACAATTTCCCCCTTTTTGATGATGCCAAAACTTAAATAAACATCAAAGCAAATAGTGCAGAAAATAAAGAATGATTGTATGATATGTCATTTTATTAAACATATCATTATTTGCACTTCACAACGCTTTTACAATGTATAAGCCTATACAAGGTATCAGAGCAATGCAAACGTATCAGAGCATTCCATGTATCAGAGTATCAACAACTAATATCAGAGTATTAAAGTACATTAGGGTATTCACAGTGTACTTACAAGTGTGTATATTTACAGTTAAGTATAATACAACGTGAAGGGGTTCAGTTATCTTCAATGCCTCGGCTGCTTTCTTCTTCTCTCAGCATCCTTATCTGCTCTTCTATGATCCTCCTCTACTCTTCTTCTTTTTCTATCTTCTTACTCCCTATTTTTCTTTTCGTAGGCTCTTTTTGCAGAAAGGTCCTCCCCTTGCTGCCTTTCTTTCCATTCACGATCAAACCTAGCATTTTCTTCTTCATGTCTGCTTCTTGCTTCCTCATTTCTCCTCTCTACCTTTAAATTGGATAGCTCATCTAGCCCAGGCCAGTAGATCAGCCCTTTCTTCTAGGGATCCACATAGCGAACATCTTTAGGCCTTGGCTGTGATGGAGTACCTCTGCCTCTTCCACCACTACCATGCCTTCCCCTTCCCCTTCCTGATTCTGCTCCTCCTCTTGGAGTGTACTGTACGGGCACCTTAGTAGTCTATTGCATCACAGCTGATTTGCATAATTTTAATCCCTTCTCCCAGTATAGATCCCACGCCTGAGCTATAACATATTCCTAAAAAATCCTTCTGAGGTTAGAGTTTGAAATTCCTCTATGGATCTCGGCTCAGATCCTGCATCAGAAATAGCTAACTCTCCTGCAGAGCCTTCGTCTTAGCTGCCATCAGCTTCATCTCAGTCTGGAGCACCATTATCTTTGTACGCATGGTGGCATCTGATTTTTGAAGGTCTGCCTTGTGTTGTGCCTTCAGCAACTCCATGTCCGTCTTGTCGACTGGTCTATCCGGAAGATGTGATCCCTCTGTCTCTATTGTAATTTGGTGTTCTCTGCACTCCATATTACCATCTTGGCAAATAGGGATTTGAAATAAGTTACTTGCTCACGCCTCAGTGTTTTTGTCTGTGTTGTCCATTCCCTTATTCTCAAAATTGTGCCTCGGATGTCTCCTGTGATTGTAGCATCTCTGTTGTCCAATCGTTGGTTGAGTGCTATGATTCCCTTTTCCATATTTTCTATTTCATTGCAAATGGCCTTGAAGGCTTTTCTGAAGTCTAGCACTTTCAGCAGCTAACTCTGCTTCCAAAGGTACTTCTGCCTCGAACGGGAAGTATTCTGCAAAAAGGTCCTCAGGGAAAATGGGAATTTCTCTCCCTCCTTTTTCGGGAGCCTTACCCTTTCCCTTCAAATGTTCTTCAGCTCTGTGTGCCTCGGTTGTCTCAGCGTCATCGGCAGTTTCTGCAGTTGTGTTAGCCTACTGAGCTGACTGACCCTCAGCTGTTTTAACAGCTTCATTGGCATCAGTTGATTCTTCCATTTGAGTAGTCTGTTCCTCAGCTAGTTTATCAGCATCATGGGAAGGTGGTGGGCCATCAACCAATGTGAAATTTATGGGAGCAGCTTTGTCACTAGCTCTACTTCTTTGTGCCAAGGCCTCCTCAGCAGCTGGGTCCTCTTCAAATTTTTCTTTAGGACTGGACCTAGCCTCGTCATCCATCTCCAAAAATTCGATGTTGACGTGTTCCTGCGAGTCATGAAGGGCACTTATTTCCTCTTTTTCCACTGACTCTTCTTGAGGGGCAGGCACTTCTTCTTCGCCTTTATTACCCATGGAAGTCTCAACCTCCACTGGGCCTTCTTTACCTCGGCGGTCTCAACTGCGTGGGCCTTGGCATTCCCTTTTGCGGTCTCAAGCTGCGGGGGGTCTTCGGCCATCCCTTCAGCAGACTGAGTTGCTTTGGGATCTTCTGTGGCATCCTTTGAGGTCTCAACCTCGCGGATTTAACTTTCAGAGCCAGGAGTCTCCCATGGCTTGCACTCCAACATTTTCCTTGTCTGCATCAGCAGCTTCATCGGCCTTCAGTGCAGCTGGGATTTCAGTTGAGACAGTCGGAACCATCTGAGCCTCGTCAACCTTCCTTTTCTGTACATTGATATTCTCACCTTTGCCTCCAATATCCTTTTGAGTGGTGTCTCCCACATCCTCCTCCAACCCGGCTGTGGTGGTTTGAGTTTTCCCATCAGCTAGCGCAACAGCTGAGTCTCGAGCAGTGGGGTCACTTGAAACCTAAGACTTAACTTCTTGTCCAGTTGAGTGAGCAGCCGATAGGGCAGATGTCTCAACACCTTCTTCGGGTTAGGCTTGGCTAAGGTGTCCTCTTCTACTCCGTCCTTAGCTTCACTACCATTTCTCCTAGTATCTTGTTTCTCTGAGTGCACGGTGAAGTGGTGGCATCAATCAAATTTACCATTTCCATGATATCGGGCGAGGAGAGATCGGAATTGAAGAAGACTTTCCTGGGCCCATTTGCAATCTCTTCTCGTGCAACTCTTTGGATTCCTAATTAGTTTCCTCATTTCGGCCTTCTCTACCGCATCGGCGGGTCCATTTCATCATCATCACTATTGTTGGTTGGTCAAAGGCATTTTCGGAGCACACCATCAAAGAAGCGGAGTTGAGGTTGCTTTGATTCCTCAATAGACTTTGCCTTGCGCTTCTCCTCCTCTTCCTTTTGGTAGAGGATGGTTGTGCAGAAATCTGGGTCCAACGTTGAACGGACTGGGATGTTTCCTAGAAAGCTCAGGAGTTTTTCTTCCTCATCAACGAACTCCGGTCATTGGAATTGAGCTCGGTATAACTCAACTTCCGGTTTCTCCATACATCTGATCTCTCACTGTACATCCGGTGCAGGAGATAACACAACAAGATCATCATCCTTGTCATCTTCATATATTGGCTCAAGAAAGCCCTTTTCTCCTCGATTATCTTTGGCATCGGCGAGGGAGAAACACATCTAACTCATCTCCTTGGTCAGCTATCTCAACTTATGTTTCCTCATATGCCTCCCTGATGTCTCCTCTAAACTCTGTTGATCTCCACCAGCAGTCTCTTCTAACCTCTACATTTCGCCTAAAGCAGTCTCATTTTCTTCAGTGGTCTCCAAACCACTCCTTTCTTATGAACTTTGTTGCTCTTCACCAGCAACTTCCTTGTCAACAGCCGTGCCAGACTCGGCTGGCTTGGCTAGGGCGGATTTTCTCACCAAACGACGTCTCTTGGTCTTAACCAGTGGAACTTCGGCTTCCAAAACCTCTGGTTCTTTAGCTGTGAAAGCTGATTCTCCCATCTTCAGCTCCTTCGCTGCAGCTGGCTTTCTTGGCACAACTGAGTGTTTCTTCTTCATGATTGGAGAAGGTACAGGAGATTCTTTCTCAGTCTCGGCTGTTGGGGCAGGTGCAGGGTCTTCCACGGCTGCAGGGGAAGGTGCGGGGCTTTCTTTGTAGGAGCCTTCCTCTTTTTCTGCACAAGCTTAGGAGATGGAGCCTTAGAAGTTGCAGTTGTGTCCTCCGGGATATGGTCAGTTGACTATCCCTCACTGGTATCATCATTTCTTGCATGCGCTTGCCTCTGGGCAGCTAATAGGTTTGCCCTAAACATCTTCTTGTTGACGTGGAAGGGTTTCCCATTCCTGAGAGGAATGCCCTTCATCTCCATCAAGTGACCAATCGCCAGGCCATATCCCAGCGAGCTCTCGAACAGTCCAGCATCATTGATGCTCTTGTTCATCACATTCTGGCAAATTTTGGCAAAGATCAACTCAGCTCAGTTCACTTTTTTCTCTTCCATGATAACAACCATCACTGTCAGCCTAGTCCTTGACAGCTGATTGAAACTGCCAAACTTCATGTCGATGCTTTTATCTACCATGTCCATGAGTTTGTGGTAGTCCTCCTTGATGAGAGACTTCTTGGTTGTATAAACAGCCTTCGCAGCAGACTCTGGATTAGCAATCTCCTTCCATGCACCAGCCAGGTTTATGTCTTTCTCAGTGATCTCCTTCAACCCAGATGAAGGCAGATGACAGTTTGCAGCTAAGTCCGCAGCAGTTATCTTGATGTCCTTGTTGTGGACTGAATAACGAATTTCACCATTGTGAACCTCAGCGTCACATAAAACATCGCCACCTCCTCTAAGTAGGTGTGTGAGAACTCCATAGAGAGAAACTCCTTCAGACCGTATTTCTCAAGTTTCTCAGTGATTGTCTTGACTAGAGCCTTGTCAATCCCTTGCTTGACCATTCCTTCAAAATCGACTGTAGCTCCTGAGTGGATCATCTCATCCATCTTCACATAATCATACGTTGGTGCCATTTCTGAGATCTGTACTTGAAACTTTGAACGGAAAATGAACTAGGGTTTTGCTTCAGTTGCGAGAAAACTTCTTTCTTTTGCTTGAGAGAGATTAATGCGGTGTGAGGAGAGAAAATGAATTTTGAGTATATATGGGATGTGAGGGGACGGGTTTTGGAATTCAAAAGGTTTGAAAAATGATCAACGGTTGAGATTGAGTCTTGAAACTGCATTAATTTCCCCTCATTAAATGTAGCATCATTTATATTCAATCATGGGTAAAACGGGTACATTATTTTTACTGACACCATGATTATTGCTGATGTCATGCCCAAAACATTCCCGCTCATAGAAAAAAACTGCGTTTTGTCACTTAGCTCTTAAGTAACTCAGCTATCTTCTATAAGTAACTTGACTCTGTTTCTCTCTTCACATAATAAGCACTCGGTACATCCAACTAACTTCGATCTGCGACTAGCCATCTTGACTATTTCACTTTGCTGAAAAATGAAACTTTGTTGATTTCCAATACTCTCTTCTTTGACTTTGCTGATTGAGTCTTCTGAGCCTCCTAACTCAGCTCAATCAATCCAAGCTCATTTTTAAGCTCTTCAAATCTTGATTCACATAATGGCTTAGTGAATATATCAGCTAACTACTTATCAGTTGATATGTATTCCAATGTGATGTCTTTCTTTTCAACATGATCTCTTATAAAATGATATCTGACATCAATGTGCTTGGTTCTTGAATGCAATGTTGAGTTCTGAGTGATTGCAATAGCACTTGTGTTATCATACATAATTGGAATCGCTTTTTGTTCTATATCATAGTCTCTCAGTTGTTACCTCATCCATAACACTTGGGCTGCAACAAATACTGCGGACTATGTACTCTGCCGTTGTGGATGCAGCTATTGAATTTTGTTTCTTTCTGAACCAATAAACCAATCTATTTCCAAGCATTTGACTAGTACCTGAAGTACTTTTCTTTCCACTCTACATCCAGCATAGTCTGAGTCTGAGTAGCCAACTAGCTTGAATCCTCTATCCTTTGGATACCATAAGCCAACTTCTTGGCATCCCTTCAAATACCTTAGGATTCTTTTGGTTGCAGTCATGTGACTCTCTTTTGGTGCAGATTGAAATCTGGCACATACATACACCTACAGCAAAGGTGATGTCTGGCTTACTTGCTGTTAAATAGAGCAAGATCCAATGAGGGCTCTATATCTAGTTTGATCAACAACTTTGCCATATGCATCCATATCCATCTTGACTGATGTATTCATGGGAATCTTCACTGATGACTTTTCTTCCATACCAAATTTCTTCATTAAATCTCTGGTATATTTGGTTTGACTTATGAAGGTGCCATCCATCATTTGCTTGACTTAAAGACCTAGGAAGAAAGTCATCTCTCCCATCTACTCATTTCAAACTTCCCTTGCATCCAAAGATAATGTCATCCACAGAAATTTCAACAGGCAATAAACTCTCCCCATCTTGGATTCTGAAGAGTGTTCTATCAACCTTGCCTTTGGTGAATCCATTGTCATAAGAAAACCGGGACAATGTATCATACCAGGCTCTTGGTGCTTATTAAATCCATACGATTAACTTTCTGAGCTTGTAAACTTTATCTTCAATAGTTTTCTGCTCAAAACCTGGAGGTTGCTCTACATATACTTGTTCTTCCAAAAGTCCATTAAAAAATGCACTCTTCACATCCATTTGATAAATAGTGAAGTTCTTATGTGCTACATAAGCAAGAAACATCATAATTGCTTCCAATTTAGCAACAGGTGCAAAGGTTTTATCAAAATCTATACCTTGCTCTTGGAAATACCCTTCGGCAACCAATCTTGCTTTGTTTCTCACTACATATACTTCTTCATTCATCTTATTTCTAAATACCCATTTAGTACCAATAAAATTTTGGTGGGTAGGCCTCTGAACTAATTCCCAAACCTTATTTCTCTCAAACTGATTCAACTCTTGATGCATAGCTAGAATCCAATGTGTGTCATCCAATGCTTGTGACACATCTTTAAGCTCTATCTGGGAAATGAAACAAGTGAACATAGCTTCATGTTGAGTTCTGGATCTGGTTCTTACTCAATCTGTAACATCTCCAATGACTAACTCAGGTGGATGGTCAGTCACGTATGTTTGGAGTAAGTCTGTTGGGTTCAGTCGTCTCGCAACTAAGTTGTCTTGATCAGCTTCCTGAACATCATTTAGCTGCAGACCTTCCAGCTGAGATTCAACTATCTCATCTTCGTAAGGGTTGAGTCCTCTTATATCTGCCTCAACATAAGGACTCTTCTGAACAGTTGGTTGATTCCTCTTATTAGCTAACTCATCTATGTCTTCTCTATTGACTGTGGGTTCATCAAAAACCACATGGATAGACTCTTACATGACCTTAGTTCTCTTGTTCAGCACTCTATAAACTTTACTCTCAGCTGAGTATCTCAAAAAGATACCTTCATCAGCTTTAGCATCAAAAGCTTTTAAGTTGTCCTTGCCATTGTTGTGAATGAAGCACTTACATCCAAAGATATGAAAATATCTAACATTTGGCTTTCTCCTTATCCAAATTTCATAGGGGGTTTTGGACAGATGCCTATTAATCATACACCTATTTTGAGTGTAGCAAGCAATATTAATGGCTTGACCCCGAAATCTCTTAGGCAAACTAGCTTCAACTAACATGGTCCTCGCGACTTCCTTGAGAATTTTGTTCATTCTTTCAGCTACTCCATTATGCTGTGGAGTTCTTGCAGCTAATAACTCATGAGCAATACCATTTTCAAAGCAATATTGAGTTATAATCCCATCGACAAACTCAGTCCCTGTATCATACCTTATCTTTATAATGGTTTAACTCTTCTCACTTTGAACTTTTCTCATCAGCTGAGGGAGTTTCTGCAAGGTTTCCTTCTTTTTACACATAAAGATTATCCATGTGTATCTTGAAAAACCATCCACCACCATTAAGGTGGATTTCTTTCCACTGATGCTAGCTGGTTCAACAGGACCAAATAAATCCATATGCAATAAGTGCAATATCCTGGTTGAAGAAGGACTTGGCTTATCCTTGAAAGAAGACTTAATTTGCTTTCCCATCTGGCATGCATCACAAATGCTTTATTTCTTGTACACTGAGTCAGGCAATCCTTCCATAAGATGACTCCTTGAAAGCTTGTTGATTGTTTTGAAATTCAGGTGTCTCAGCTTCTTGTGCCACAACCAACTTGATTTGGTTGTACTCTTTGCTAGCAGAAATGTGCTTGGTGTAGCAGTTGACCGATCCACTACATACATGTTTTTCTACCTTGATCCTTGTAGCACAATCTCATTTGATTCAACATCATTGATTTGGCATACACCCATGTTGAATCCCACATTATAGCCCTTATCACAGAGTTGGTTGATGCTCAGCAGATTGAAGTTGAGGCCTTCAACATATGCTACATCTGTGATCTCTAGTCCATTCTTCCTGATGGATCCAGTGCCTTTGATTTCCCCTGGAGCTTCATTACCTCCAAATATGACTTTAGCTCCTTTGATTTCCTTGAGCTTTGAAAGATTTTTCTTGTTGCCTGTCATGTGTCTGGAACAGCCACTATCCATGTATTGGGTTCCTTAGCACTAAGTTGTTCCTTGAACCTGCAATCAAGAAACTTAGTTTTTAGGTACCCATACTTGCACAGGTCTGAGGGATTAGCACTATAAGGTCATCCAACCAACATATAGCTAAATGATATGTCATGTGTCTGGAACATTTGCAAATTGCTTGGGGGCTTTAGGCTCATACAACTGTCTCTTTTGTTTGTATGCCTATGTGTGTGTTTGAGCATTTGCTTTCTTAGGATAATAGTGGAACTTTTGTGCATATTGGGCTTTGTGCTTGGGTGCATATGTGTGTTGATTATAGCTCTTTTGCCTTGGGAATGGCCTATGTTGACTCTAAGGTCTTGGCCACTTAGGCAGGTATCCAATTGATCTTGGGCGATATCTCATTTGATTATTTCAATCGACTGTCTTGGGTAGTTTCTTCCATTCCCATCATGTGATTTTCTTTGTTGAAATCTCTAGGGCTTTTGGTAGCTCTGTTTGGATTCTGAGTATTTCCGGTTTGGAGTTTGCTTTGATGGACTTTTAAATTTCGTTTGATTGTCCTTTCAAAGATACTCGGTAAAACTTCTTGCCTTTTCCTTTGTATCCAAGGCCAGCATGGTTGTGATTGTATTTTTGAGTGGGTGTAGGTGCAACATATGGTGCTTTGGATTTTTGGATAGCCTCATTACTTGAGGATCCTTTCTCCATAACAACTCTTGGGCTTGGGCATGCACAAAGGAATTAAATCCAATGCATGTCTTGTCTCCACTTTCTTTTTGAATCATTATAAGTTCATCCAATGATTTAGATGCCTTAGTCGATGATGCAATCATATTTTTAAGATCATTTTCCCTCTTTTGTGTTGCAGCTAAGTCTGCTTGGATCTTAGCTATTTCATCCTTTAGCTTTGTATTCTCATCAGCTATATGACTTAGAGTACTGATTAGTGTGAGTTTTGCATGTATTTTGGGCATAATTGTGGATATAATAGATTGATAAGCATGCATTGACTTAGTAAAATGGGCCATGTTCTTATAAAGTGGAAAAGATATTACGCTTTGCTCGTTTTGTAGGAATTAAACGATATTTGTAGCACTTTTGTGGCAAATCAAAGCATTGTAGTAAAGGACCATCGAGAATCGAGCAAATACGTGAAGTTTCAAGCTGAACTGAGAAGAGATCAGACGAATCGGGCAAAATATGGCAAGGAACGGGTAGCCTGTGCGCATAGGCACGGCCCGTGCGTGTACATGGCTGAAGAAATCAAAGTTCGCATTGACAGATGGGCAGGTCATGCATAGGCACACGGCTCGTGCGTCTGTTCAAAAGAAGAATTATCATACGGCTTGACGCACGGGCTGGTCGTGCGTGAGCGCACGGCCCATGCGTCTGTGCAGGATTTGATAGTTTTAAGCCGTGTTAACTTAGATTTGGCCCAAAGGGAGTATAAATAGAGACGAGGCGGCCCCAAACGAGGACACTGATTTTTACCCTAGAAAGCACAGAAAAGAGCAACCTTCTACCGGAGGAATCGAGAGAGAGATCGAGGTCACATCCACACGCTTGAGGATTGAAGATTGATCGAGAGATCATCGATATCCCTGAGTTTGCTTACTCCATTGTATCTTTTATTTTCACTTAGTTTGATATGTATATGAACGATCTGTCTATGAGTTGTTTATATCCCATGTCCGGCTAAACACCTTGTGATTCCGGGGTTTGGGATTAGGTTAATTGGTACTCTTGTTTGATGTTTAATTGGAATTGAAGTTATTATTTCGAACTATATTCGAGTACTCTGTTTTATTCTTGTTTCATCTTTTGGCCAATGGTTTTACTTGCTTGATGTACTGATTCATAATTCGAGAGATGAGTTTCAATACTAGATCTTGAGTGCTTGACATGAATATTTTGCATGATTGAGAAGTCTGTGAGTATTTGTGAGGATAACTGATCTTTTATGCTTTTAGGAGTTGTTTATCTTATGTTGAGTAGAGATGTTAGCATAGATAATTCAATCAATGTTTTTATTGTGTCTCGAGAGAGAGAATAAAATGCTTTTGTGATCATCATATAGGGAAGATAGATAATAACTTTGGTTTTGATTAATCGGATAACAAGAGGGAGATTAACTGAAACCACAATCCTGGAATCCATTCATCCACTTGATCTTTTCAATCGAACTCTTTGCTTGGTCTTTTTATGATAAAATATTGTCTTCTTTTACAAAACAACAACCAACTTTCGATCGTTTAAATAAAAATAATAATATTACAATCTCAATACTTAGTGCATGAATTTATTAGTCTTTGTGGGATCGATCTTGCTAACCCTATCTATTAACTACGCCGTTCACTTACGGTGAAGCTAAGAATAAGGCGAACAAGTTTTTGGCGCCGTTGCCGGGGATTAATTAAATTTTTAGTATTAATATTGCGATAAATAGAATTATTTTTCATTTAGATGTTTTTTCTTTTTATTTTGTTTAATTCCACTCATACAGTGTTTGATTTGTTTCTTTTAGTTAGTTCATGTAGTGCATGAACACTCGCTCAAAGCAAAGGGAATTAGCAACGTTCATACCGAAAGTTGAAGCTTTAAATCGGGCAAATAAGTGCACTACTAAATGAGCGAAAGACATCAAGATCATACTATAGGGGGTGTGTAAGAGAAACAACGGGGTAATAAGGAGGTAACAACGGAGGTAACAATGGGATCAACAAGATCAATAATGAGTTACCGATACCAGCAATTTGGCCGTCCAACAACAAGCGATTCGCGATTACTTTCGCCCTCAGACAAATCGCAACTATGGTGGAATTGCCCATATCCCGATTAATGCGAATAACTTTGATTTGAAGCCAGTGCTCATTTTGATGATTCAATAGAGCCAGTTTGGGGGTTTTGCAACCGAAGATCCCAACTCTCATCTTGTACACTTCATGCAAATCGGCAACACGATCAAGATTAATGGGGTGTCTGATGATGTTATACGTCTGCGCCTATTCCCTTTCTCTTTACGGGATAAGACAAGAAACTGGTTAGGCACGTTAACTCAGGGAAGTGTGAATACTTGTGATGAATTGAGCCAGAAGTTCCTATTTAAATTATTTCCACCAAGTAAGACACTGCAGCTTAAGAGCGAGATTACTCAGTTCAGACAGTTCGACTCTGAGCCACTGTACGAGGCCTGGGAGAGATTCCGGGATTTATTGAGGAGGTTTCCACAACATGGTTTTCCAGAGGATCAGCAGCTTTGCTTCTTTTACAATGGGTTGATGGGACAGACCAGATCATTTGTGGATGCCGCAGCAGGAGGCGCTTTACTAGCAAAATTCCCACAAGATGCATTCAACTTGCTTGAAGAAATTGCAATGAATAGATATCAGTGGCCCTCCGAGAGGACGAATGTGAAAAGGGTAGCCGAAGTTTCTGATTCGGACCCAATCAAAGCATTGACGGCTCAGATGACAACATTGACTAATCAGTTGAGTGTTTTAACTCAAGGGGCAGAGGCAAACACGGGTGCAAATAATGGGGGAGTTCCTCAAGATCCTATGGAGGAAGCAAACTTTGTCAATAACCAAAATTTCAACAATTACCGGAATAATTCGACTCCCACGCATTATCATCCGAATTTGAGAAATCATGAAAATTTCTCCTATGCGAATATGAAGAACGTGATGCAACCACCATCGGGGTTCAGTGTAACGAATGGAGTCATTAATGAGGAGTCTAAGCCATATTTGGAGGACATTCTTACCTCGTTTATGAGTCAGATGAGTTAATTTATGAATGAAACGAGGAAGTGATTGAATAAAGATGAGGCTAAGATAGACAAGATCGAGGCAGATGTCACGCAATTGGCGAACACTGTGGGCTCGCAAATGAAAAATCTAGAAACTCAGATTGGCCAGTTAGCGACGATCATCGGTGGACAGCATCAAAAGGGCCAGTTTTCGAGCAACACTGAAGTCAATCCGAAGGAACAATGTAACGCCATTCGTCAGAGAAGTGGTACGGAGTACGAGGGGCCAAAGGTTCTGGGAAGTGATGAAAAATCAGAACCACGCACGGCCCGTGTGTGGTGTCGAAGGATACCAAGAACAAGACAGGATGCGCACGACCCGTGCGTATGAGCACAGACAGAGAGTGTGTGATACCAAACGGTTGAGTTTGACCACTTGAGACGAACATACTGTAGCAAATGGCGACGTTGAGGTCGAGGATGGAAACAAGGGACAGAATGATAAACAAAAAGGGGCTGAGAAGCTTAAATCTTCTTCTAACTCTGATTTTTCAAAACTTACTACGCCCCTCCCTTTTCCTCGATGTTTTCAAAAGTAAAAGTTAGATGCCCAATTTGCTAAATTTCTGGACATCTTTAAGAAACTGCATATTAATATACCTTTTGCAGACGCATTGGAACAAATGCCCAACTATGCGAAGTTTTTGAAGGAAGTGATGTCCAAGAAGAAAAAGTTGGCAGAGTTCGAGACAGTTAACTTGACTGAAGAGTGCAGTTGGTGGTGTTTCACTATCCCTTGTCCAATTGGTGGTGTTTTCTTTAATAAAGCACTTTGTAATCTAGGAGCAAGTATTAACTTAATGCCCTAGTCCATTTTCAGGAAACTTGAATTGGGAGAGGTGAAGCCGTCCATGGTAACCTTGCAACTTGCAGATAGATCACTCCCATATCCTAAGGGAATCGTAGAGGATGTGCTCGTGAAAGTAGACAAATTTATATTCCCCATGGAATTCTTGGTGCTTGACATTGAGAAAGACTGCGACGTCCCTCTGATACTTGGGCGTCCATTCTTAGCCACCGCAAAAGCCTTGATAGACGTGCAAAGGGAGAGCTCACATTACGGGTTAATGATGAGCATGTTTTATTTTCAATCTATAAGGCGGTGAAAACTCATGATAGTATAGAGTCTTTGCAAATCTTTATCGATCGTTAATTCATGTACTAATGCTTTTAACTTGAGCGATTGTGTGTGTACTTTAGATCATGTGCGGGAATTCTTGAAAAGTGAGAAAGCGAAGCACACGAAGAGAGACAAGATGGCTCGAAGCATGCGTGTACTGCCACTCGCACGATGCAAACGAGAAGAATATGGCATTTGACCGACATGTGACACCTTCACTAGAGGCATTCAAAGGAGGCACGAATTTTTGCGAGTTGGAATGGCAAGGAGAAATGCATGAAGGGGTGACATACATCACCTTGCGAGATCCGTGATCGAGAATTACAGGCGTCAAGCTATGGACGTTAAATTTAGCGCTTGTTGGGAGGCAACCCAATGGTGTGTTGTTTTCTTTTTTGTTTTTCCCTTTGCTTCGATAGGATTTTCATTCTTTTATTTAACAAAAATTCTGGAAAAATACCTTCGCATTGACGCACGGCTCGTGCGCAAGTGCGTAGGTTGTGGGTTGCTTACGGCCTGACGCACGGGTAAGTCGTGCGTTGGCGCACGGCCCGTGTGTCTGTAAGTTGAATGAGGTATTAGGTCGCGATTAGGGCTTATTTCTTTCACTTTTCACCATTCTCTTGAGCCCTAAGCACAAATTCTCTCACCCTATCTCAATTTTTTTCAAAATTGCACTTGATTTTCACTGCAAATATGACACTTCCACCACACTACACACTAATCTAGCACAATTTTTGAATTTTGTTGAAGTTTGGTTGGAGAAAAGCACCTAGGGCTTTCAATTCTTCCTTCTTGCAAATTTTTGGAATTTTCGGTAAGAGTTACATGCTTTCTTCGCATTACTTGTAGAATAAGTGATGATGATTGATATATGGAGGATTATGTGATTAATTTGCCATGATTTACTTGAATTTCTCTATAAGGCATATTATCAAGCACCTTGAGGGCATCTTGAATTGGTGAATATTGGGTTTAATTGTTGATGATTATGGAATGAGCATTGATATTTAGGGTGTTAGTGACTTTGATTCTCTACAATTGTATTGATGTTGACATATCAGACTTAATTCTTGATTGAAAATTTGTAGAGATCAGACACTATGCTCTTTATGAATAGGAAATTTTAGGCATGAATTCATCATATTCTTGTTTGTACTTGGTTTATTCGGAATCTCACATATGTTTTTTCTAGGTACCCACTCGAAACAAGTAACAATGGCCGATAGAAGAAGACGTCAAAGGGAGAGAGCACCATAGAACGTTCATCCAGATAGCCCTGCAGCATACGGGTAGTACACACTGAGGATGCCAACTTGGAGAGATGGAACAGGTTGGTCACCCGGCCTATGACCCCTACACGATATGCTGATGACGAGTGTATCCGACTCCTTGGGATACACGATGATGTCTGGAGATTTTTCGAGAGGGTCGGGTGGACTACATTTATGAGAGGGAGATGGCCGACTTATAGAAACCTCACGCTAGAATTCCTAAGAACCATCATGGTGACGAAGCAAGGGGGAGCAAATGAGCCATTTGAAATTGAATTCCAGCTAGACAATGTGCGTAAGCGATTGTCCATCGCCCAATTAAACACCATCTTTGAGGTGCCGACTAATGCACCATTCGAAATCCGCGATGACATATAGCGATATGAATTAAAGCGCTTACTAGTGGAAACACCTAAACAGTGTGATGGTCATGTTAGGAAATTTATTTTATAGATTTTGGCTGACGCCATGTAAAACTTAAACTAGAAAGTTGGCACCCTATTTTCCTTGTAATTTGTATTGTAATAGATAGGGCTGGAAAAGCTGAGTCAAGTTTGCTACGCCAAGAAATACAAGAAGTCAACTGAAGACTAAAGTGAAGACTCATTGCAAGGCAATTTGAGTATGGCAAAGAAGAAAAGTCAAGAACTCATTGAAGGAGTATCGGTGTCAGCGGTGTGTGAAGAAATCGATCAAGTCAACTCAAGAAGCCAAGTCTCAAGTTGAAGTGACGGATGAGTCATCCAAAGATTGGAAGCTAACTCAAGTCACCTGGGAATAAAAGATGATCAAGTCAAGACAATGAGCGAGATCCGTTGATGAAAGTCAAGAATGTTACTCAGAATGGTAACATGTTAAAGTTATCAGAGATAAAGTGTTAGTTCCAGTTGTGTGCAAAAGGAACAAACCAATGGGAAGCATTGCACCAAGTGTTAGATCTGTTTTGCAATCTTTGCAAGACATTAAATATGAGGAAATGTCAACATCAAGGATTTTGCAACAAGACAAGCCAACGAACACAAGTGACTTTTGAAATTAGCCTATCTCTTCAACGGGCAAAATTTCAAAAGTTCACTATAAAAGGCTGAGGAAACTTATTGAGAAAAGGTTACATGAACCACGAACAAGCAAGCAATATTCAAGCAATTAACCTACAAATGTTCTCAAGTATATTTAAGAAAATCCTCAAGCCTGAAACTCGAAGGAAATCGATCCAACACAAGTTGTGAAGGAAAGACAACTTCAAATCTGTTGAAGAAAAACTTTTGAAGAATCAAAAGGGGTCTACTTTCCAAGGATGATTGGGGGGCTTCGTGATCAAATCCAAGAGCTTGAGAAGTGGTGAAGTAGCAAGCAGTTGCCCTGTGAAGAAGCTGAGTCAGAAGAGAAGCCAGTTGTGTGATCAAGGCTGTCTCTAGACTGTAGACCACTTTGTAAACAGATCTATTACATAGTGGATGAGTTGGAGAAGAGAGGAGTAGAAGAATTACCCCATCTTGAACCTCTATAAAAATCATCTGTGTCATTTATTTTTAAGGACATTTACATCATATCTGCTGATAAAACTCACATTTGCTATCCAACTGATTAATAACCAAGTGTTAAAGAATCAAGTGTTAAAACAAACTTAAAGCTAATCAAGGGTGTTAAGTCTTCCGCTGATAAAACCAATACAGCCAAGTTAAAGTTCAGGTTAAACAACCGAGTTATTCTATCAACAGCTCTATCGAGTGCATTGGTGGGTAATCAATTTGAATAACCAACTTAGATGTCCCTCGAGGACACATTTTTTGAGTTAACTCTGTTATTATTTTAAAATGACTAAAATCGAAAAGTTGGTAAGTTTTATTCAACCCCCCCCCCCCTTCTAAACCTTACTCACACCCCTTAGGACCTACAAGTGGTATCGGAGCGGTTGGTTCATTGAGCCTTCCACACAGTTCTTGAACTAGATCTTTATCTTTTCAAAAAGGTTTTAAACACTTGCATTTTCAAAATCCTTCATTTCTAGCAAAGTTATTATCATGGAAGCAAATTTGACACGCATTTCTATGTTCACTGTTGAAGAATTTGATGATTGGAAAATTCGTATGCAGGCTCATCTATCTGCTCTACACGATGAAATGTGGCTTGTGATAGAGGATGGACCACTGCAAATATTGAAAGTGAACACGGCCAATAAGAAGCATTGCGGTGAAAGCGAGAAGAAGGCTGCTTTGCTAAAGCAAGACCCGACCATGGTTGAAAAACCAAGGAGTTTGAGTGGACAAATAAAGATAGGAAGAGATACAACTTGGACAATGTAGCCAAGGACATACTTTACAAGACTTTGGACAAAGCAATGTTCAACAAAGTCAAATCTTGCAATTCTGCAAAAGAAATCTGAAATAAATTGACTTTAATTTGTGAAGGATCAGAACAAATTAAAGAAAATAAATTGTCTGTTGTTGTTCAAAAATTTGAAAATTTCAAAATGCTTGCAGGTGAAACCATGGATCACCGGATGCGGTTAAGCGAAATCACAAATGAGCTTTCGGCTCTTGGGAAGGAATATCGAGAAAAGGAGATGTGTATGAAGATCCTAAGAAGCCTCCCAACTGAATGGGAAATGAAGACTATGGCCCTGAGACATTCAATGGACCTCTCAAGAACATCTAACCATGAGCTATTCTCAGACCTCAAATCCTATGAGTTTGAGCTGAGAAGAAAAAGCAGAGGAGACAGGATGTACCCAAGGCAATTGAATCGATAGTCGAGGATGGAAAGAGTTGAACCCAAGGAAGCCATAGACCAGGAGGAGTTTCTCTAATGGTTAAAAGATTCAACAAGTTCTTCAATAAGAACTATAAAAGAAATAAGGGTGAAACCAGGAGACATTCATCTCCCTCTAAGTCAAGGGATGATAGGCCACCCAAGAGAGCTGAGCATCAAAGGATTGAATATCAGAGAGTTGATAACCCAAGAAGCAGAAAAAGGCGATCAAAGAGGCGAGAATCGTGTTTGGAAGCTATGAGACAACCAGGACATTTTGCGATTGATTGTTCCTATCCACCAGTCAACAAATATAGAAATGAAGAAGAAAGAAAAATCTTCAGAGAGAGAAGACAGGAAAAGAAGAAAGATTTTGATTACCCAGGATCTTGGCTCGGTTCTGTCATCTGGAATGGCATATGTGTTCTTTCCTGCCAGAATGCCTCCATAAGTTTTCAAGACTTCTAGTACACGGGCATCTATATTTCTTTAAACCTCCTTCATCCCTGCTTCCACAGTTGTCTCCTTTTTCTCAACAGCTTTTGCTTCCTTCAAGATCCTCAGGTATTCCTCTTCCCCCTTTTTGGAATCATCAAAGGAGAAAGGAACCCCTGGAAAATCCCGGCAAGCATGAAGTCGATCGGTGATAGTGAATTACGCTTGAGTCTGTGCGGAGTATCTTTGTTCGAAATTACGAGCGGGTGGCTTTGGATTAAATTGCCACGATTTCATTTCAGCCATGAGAAGGCTGAATTTGGCATTCATGTTCTCCTCCACACGCAGAAGTTATTTGCGTTGAAATTCACGCAGCGCACTCCATCTCGGTGGTATGAAAGGCATGCATTCTATCAATATTTGCACTGCATCATCTCCGCTTCATGTCGGCATTGTCGGCCTCCCGGATAAGCATCTTGTTGTACAATGCTTTAAAGTATCTAACTTGTTCATATCGCATTGTACTCTCTTTGTTGGCACCATTCCATGATTAGTGCCACAATCCCTCGCAAATGTTGTGAGGTTGGCATCCCCTGTTGTCGGCCATATCTAGTGAAGCACGGTGCCTTTCAATCTTCTCAATCTCTCCACATTTTCTTGAAGACATCATGGATCTCAGTTGTTACCTCGATTTCAGTTGGCGTGACGACATCAAAATCAAAGTCTGCTGGAACAATGGAATCGGTGGGAATTATTGGATCTGCTTGGATGTTGAAACGTCGCTGCTCATGGGTTGTTTCTTCTACAAGGTCGGGAAGCTCAATCGAGAAAGGAAAAGTTTCTTGAATGCATCATCACGCACATATGGTATTGATTCTATAGTTGTTCGTGCTCGTGATGATCTAGTTGAGTCGAACTCTTGCACCTTTGGGAGCCTACGCGAGATGACTCGGTCTCGGTGGGCCTTGTTGAGTAGATTGGCGGTGAGAGAGCGGTAATTGTCTTAACGACTTAAATCGGCCTTAGTAGATTACTCTGCTAAATGAATTTGCTTGCCTCAATTTGCTTTTTCAGGCGTCATCGGAGGATGATAGAACACTGGGGTTAGGTTCACCATCGAAGTTAAAAGTTTGATGAGCAACCTTGAATTACGGCTTACTTGTACTTGGAAGAACATCCTCAAACGAGTCCTGCGGCGGTGGACTCGGCCGTCTTGAGATCCCAAGAATGTTGTGTTAGGGTTGTCACTGGGAATCATGAAGAACGATTTCCTCTTCTCGAGTCGGCAATGATGACTTGAGGATGCTCTTTTCTCCTTGATTTTTACCCGGGGAAGTCTCAACCTCCGCTTGGGCCTTCAATACCTCCGGCGTCTCAAGCTGCAAGGTCTTCGGCAATCCCTTCGACAGAGAGGCAATTGTCTTAGGGTCTTGGAAATTGGCATCCGAAGGTGTCTCAACCCCTTGGATTGCACTTTCGGTGCCCAGTGTTAACTCCCGGGCGGTTCCATCCTTTGCCTCGATTGCAACGGCGCGCCCTCGGCCAGTGTCACTTGGTGGGACGGACTCAATGTCCGAGTCGTCGGTGTCAACTTGTTGTTGTTCTATTTCTTTTTCTTTCTCCACTTCGCCTCCTTCCTTCATAGTGGAGTCATCTGCGGCATCCCCAACCTTGCTGCGGTGGGTGAGTTTTCCCCTCGGTGGCACACCGGTGGTGGTGATGATGGGGTCACTCTGCTCCAAACTCCCATTTGCTTCCATTGAGTGCTCGGCCGTGTAGGGCGGTGGTAAAACACACCTTCAATAGGGGTTGGCTCAACTTGGGTGCCCAAAGTCCCGATCTCATTGCCAAGTCTCTTGGACCCATCTTAGAGTGAATCGGGGCGTGGTCACAGCGATAACTTTGGCAATCTGCTGCACCACTCCCAATGGGTCTATCTCCAGGAGGGATTTTGAGGACTCTCCTGGTCCTTCCATCAACTGCTGCTCGGTCATTAGTCTGGATTCCCTTAGTGCTTGTTGCATATCCAACTTCTCCTTCGCATTGGGATCCATGTCTTCATCACTTTCCGAAAGTGTATCGATGTGAGGATGAGTGTGCTCCAGAGTTCCAGTGAGAGGACATATGTTTGCCTTTTCCAGTTCATGGGCTTGCTCTTCAGCTTTATCTTTATCATCCGCCTTTATGAACCGGAGGATGTCCATGCAATTCTCTTCATCAAGAGCCTATCGGCGTGGTAATTCCTAGGAATTGCATTAACTCCTCTTCCTCTTCTATAAACTCGGGCGTTGAGCACCACTGGTTGCTTAGCTTCCATGCCCTCCATTCGCATAGGCGGCTGGATGTCTGGATATACAGGAGAATAAATGATGACATCATCATCATCATCTTGTTCTTGTCCTTCCTTTTCTGGAATGGAAGGTAGCATACTCTGCTGCTCTTCACCTTCAGCAGCATCTGGGGCGGGTGGAGACACAACTCTTTCGTGGGGATTCTCTTGTCTCTCTGCTTCTTCTTCCTCCTCGGTTGTTCGACCCACAGTGGGTCTTCTAAGTGCCTCGATGATCACCTTCAGAGACTTGGCTTTTTCAATGATTTACTGGAGACGCACTTCCTCGGCGATCTCGGGGTTTTCTCCAGTGAGTTGCGGACTGTTTGTCTTCTCAAGCTCTGAAATCTTGGAGATTCTCTTTCTTCTTTTTGTCCTTACTAGAGGAATTTCTGGTTCGGACTCCTCTTCTTCAGGTTTCGTGGCGGCAGGGGCCAGAGCATCTTTCTTGGTTAGAGGAGTTGTCTTTCTTGGCTTGGCAGTTCTCTTCTTTCTGACGGCCGAAGAAGGTATTTGGGCTTCCTTCTCCACCTCGACTGCGTGGGCAGGAGACACGGCTGCTCGGGTAGGTGACTTGGCTGCGGGGGCAGGGGCGTCCTTCTTCTTTGCTGCAGGGGCAGCTTTCTTCTTCGCAGCTGCAGGGGCAGTTTTCTTCTTGGGAGGGGAGGCAACAGCTGTTTCCTCAGGGTCAACTGATTCCCCCTCACTTGTATCCGCTCTCTTCGCATGGGCTCTCTTTTGGGCTCCAGAAAGGTTAGCCCTGAACATCCTCTTGTTTACATGGAAGGGCTTTCCATGTTGAAGGGGAATGCCCTTCACTTCCATTAAATGCCCAATCACTAGGCCATAGCCGAGTGATCCTCCAAATGATCCATCCTCCTTGAATGATTTATTCGCAAAGTTCTGGCAGAGTCTGCTGTATACGAACTCAGCCTAGTTAACTTTCTTTCCTTGCATGATCGCAGCCATGACGATCAGCTTAGTCTTTGACAGTTGATTGAAGCTGTCAAACTTCATATCCACGCATTTTGAGACGACATCCATCGCTTGTGATAGTCGTCCTTCAGTAATTTCTTGTCAGTTGTGTAGACCACCTTTGCAGCACACTCGGGTTTGGCTACTTCTTTCCATGCAGCAGCCAAGTCCACATCAGCTTCGTATATTTCTGGCATACTCTCGGACGGTAAGAAACAGTGCTCCGCAAGGTCCTTAGCAGTAATCATGATGTCCTTGCGGTGGACAGAGGACTTGATACCTTCGTCCTGTACCTTGGCATTCACATAGAATTACGCCACCTCTTCCAAGTAGGTGTGCGAGTACTCCAGCGTAAGAAAAGGTTTTAGACCGGCCTTTTCTAGCATATCAGCTATCTTCTTCACTAGGGTTTCATCGAAACCCTGCTTCACCATTCCTTCAAAATCCACAGTCGAACCAGAGTGGATTTGCTTCGATAACTTGACGAAATCAATCTTTGGTGCCATTTTTAGAAGTTTCTACCGATTAAATCTTGATGAACTTGCTTGAGAACTTGTAGGGTTTTCGAGAGAAAAGAACTTACTTTCGTATGTTTGAAGATGAACAGTTTTTAAGTGTGAGAGAGAAAACTGAAAGAATGAGTATATAAGGGTTATGAAAGGACGTGTTTTCGGTTTTTGAATTTTGATCGAGATCAACGGCTCGGATTTAGCACGTCACATTGCATTTAATTGCTCGCATTTAATGCGGCAGCATTTATATCCAATCATATGCTTATTGTGCAGCTTTTAGATTTGTACCCATCATTATTACTGTTGACATCATCCTTAAAAACATTCCCGCTTATTAAAAACATTGCATTTTTGTCACTTATCTCATAAATGACTCAGCTTACTACACAAATGACTCAACTCTTCTTCTCTTCTTTCGTATAGTGACTCAGTTGTCAGCTAACTAGATACAGCTGACTTTCCAATACGGCCGATTCATTTGGCTGATTCATGAGACTTGTTCTATTTTCATCTTTTCACGTTCCATCTTTTCTCATTGAGTCTTACGAGTGTCAACTCAACTCAATTAACCCTAGCTCATGCTTAAGCTCTTCAAATCTTGATTCACATAGAGGTTTGGTGAATATGCGACTAATCTTTTATCGATTGAGATGTATTCCAAAGTGATGTCTTTCTTTTCAACATGATCTCTTATAAAATGATATCTGACATCAATGTGCTTTGTTATTGAATGCAACACAGGATTCTGAGTGATTGCAATAGCACTTTTGTTATCACACATAATTGGAATCTCTTTTTCTTCAATTTCATAGTCTCTCAGCTGTTGTATCTTGTTTGATCTACAGCTTTACCATCTGCATCCATGTCCATCTTGACTGATGTATTCATTGACTTCTATTCCATACCAAATTTCTTCCTTAAATCTCTTGTGTACTTTGTTTGACTTATGAAGGTTCCATCCTTCAGATGTTTAACTTGAAGTCCTAAGAAGAATGTCAGTTCTCCCATCATGCTCATTTCAAATTTGCCTTGCATGAGGTTTGAGAACTTATCACCGCGACTCTTTGTTTGTGGATCCAAAAATGATGTCATCCACATATATTTGAACAAGCAGTATACTCTCTCCATCTTGAATTCTGAAGAGTGTTCTATCTACTTTGCCTTTGGTGAATCCATTGTCAGTTAGAAATTGAGACAATGTGTCATATCATGCTCTAGGTGCTTGTTTCAATCCATATAGAGCTTTCTTGAGCTTGTACACCTTATCTCCAATAGTCTTCTGCTCAAAGTCTGGAGGTTTCTCAACATAGACTTCTTCTTCCAACAATCCATTTAAAAATGCACTTTTCACTTCCATTTGATATACAATGAAGTTTTTGTGTGCAGCATAGGCAAGAAGCATCTTTATTGCTTCTAATCTAGCAACAGGAGCAAATGTTTCATCAAAATCTATTCCCTCTTCTTGGCAATACCCTTTGGCTACCAATCTTGCTTTGTTTCTTACCACATATCCTTCTTCATTCATCTTGTTTCTGAATACCCATTTTGTGCCAATAACATTTTGATGGGTTGGTCTTTGCACCAATTCCCATACTTTGTTCCTTTCAAATTGATTCAGCTCTTCTTGCATGGCTTGAATTCAATGTGTGTCTTCCAATGCTTGGGACACATCTTTTGGCTCTATTTGGGAAATAAAACAAGTGAACATTGCTTCTTGTTGAGCTCTGGATCTGGTTCTTACACCATCTCTCACATTTCCAATGACTAGCTGTGGTGGATGGTCTCTCAGCCATCTCACATCAGTTGAAGTAAATCAGCTGGGTTCAGTCGTCTTGCAGCTGTGTTGTCTTGAGCAGCTCTTTCAATATCATTCAGCTGCAGATTTTCCAGCTGTCTTTGAGACTCAGCTGTCTCATCTTCATCTTGATTGATTGCTCCAGCTTCAGCTTCAATAGGGACTCTTCTGCATAGTTGGTTGATTCAGCTTATCAGCTAACTCTTCAATATCTTCTCCATTCACATTAGGTTCATCAAAAATCACATTAATAGATTCTTCTGTGACCGTAGTTCTCTTGTTCAGCACTCTATAGGCTTTACTTTCAGCTGAGTATCCAAAAAAGATACCTTCATCAGTTTTAGCATCAAAAGCCTTTAGATTATCTTTGCCATTGTTGTGGATAAAGCATTTACATCCAAATATTCTAAAGTACCCAACATTTGGCTTTCTCCCTGTCCATATTTCATAGGGAGTCTTTGTCAGTTGTCTATTAATCATGCACCTATTTTGAGTATAGCATGCAGTGTTTATGGCTTCAGCCCAAAATCTTTTAAGCGATCCGAGCTTGACTAACATGGTCCTTGCAGCTTCCTTGAGAGTTCTGTTTCTTCTTTCTGCTACTCCATTCTGCTGTGGAGTCCTTGCTGTAGATAATTCATGAGCAATACCATTTTCAACACAATACTGAGTTATTATCCCATTGACAAACTCAGTTCCTCTATCATACCTTATCTTTATATTGGTTTGACTCTTCTTATTTTGAACTCTTCTCATCAGCTGAGGTAACTTCTGCAAGGTTTCCTTCTTTTTGCACATAAAGATTGTCCATGTGTATCTTGAATAATCATCAACCACTACTAAAGTGTATTTCTTTACACTTATACTGGCTGGTTCAACAGGACCAAATAAATCCATATGCAACAGATGTGATATCCTTGTTGAACATGGACTAGACTTCTCTTTGAATGATGATTTGATCTGCTTTCCCATATGGCATGCATCACAAACACTTTCCTTCTTGTACACTGAGTCTGGCAGTCCTTCTACAAGATGACTCCTTGCAAGCTTGTTGATTGTCTTGAAGTTCAGATGACTCAGCTTCTTGTGCCACAGCCAACTTGATTCGGCTGTACTCTTCGCTAACAGACAAGTGCTTGGTGTGGCAGTCGACCAGTCTACCACATACATGTTCTTTTGTCTAGATCCTTGCAACACTATTTCATTTGATTCAGTATCTTTAATTTGGCACACACCCATATTGAATCCAACATTATAGCCCTTGTCACAGAGTTGGCTGATGCTTAACAGGTTGAAGTTGAGGCCTTCGACATATGCAACATCTGTGATTTCTAATCCATTTTTCTTGATGGATCCAGTGCCTCTTATTTCCCCTGGAGCTTCATTTCCTCCAAATATGACTTTTGCGTCTCTAATCTCCTTGAATTTTGATAAATTTTTCTTGTTTCCTGTCATGTTTCTCGAATGGCGACCACTATCCATGTACCAGGTTCCTTGGCACTCAGTTGTTCCTTGAACCTGCAATCAAGGAAATTAGTTTTTAGGTGCCCATGCTTGTCTGGGTCCTGAGGGGTTAGTGCTGTAAGATGATCCAACCAACCTATAGCCAAATGGCTTGACTCTGAGAGGTTGCCATCTATCTGTGCCATAATCATAACTCACTTTGGCAAATTGTTTGGGGGCTTTAGGTTCATACAGCTGTCTCTTTTGTCTGTATGTCTGTGTGTGTGTGTTTTAGCAATTGCCTTCTCTTTGTAGTTGTGATATTTCATAGTGTAGTGGCTGGGTGCATATGTGTGCTGATGATAGCTCTTTTGCCTTTGGAATGACCTTTGATGAGTTCTAGGTCTTTGCCATTTAGGCTTGTATTCGATAGGTCTTTGCTCATATGTCACATTATTCCAATCAGCTTGGCTTGCGTAGTTTCTACCATTCCCATCTTATGTATTTATTTGGTGATAAAACTTATGGGGTTTTTGGTAGCTCTGTTTATTCTTTACAGAGTACTTCTTATTTGGAGTTTGCTGAGGAACCCTGCTGGATTTCTTCTCAGTTGTCCTCTCAGCATAATCAACTAGTTGTTTTCCTTTTCCTTTAAATCCAAGGCCAGTTTGTTTGTGATTGTGCTTTGGAGTGAATGTGGGTGCAACATTTGGTGTCTTGGATTTTTGAGATGCTTCATTACTTGAAGATTCTTTTTCCAAAATCACTCTGGGAACTTGACTGTGTACAAAGGAATTGAATCCTATGTCTGTTTTATCTCCACATTCTTTTTGGCTCATAATAAGGTCATCCAATTATTTAGATGCCTTTGTAAATGATGCAATCACATTTTCGAGATCATGTTCCCTCTTTTCTATAGCAGCTATCTCTGCTATTAGTTTAGCATTTTCAGCCTTCAGCTCTTTGTTCTCATCAGCTATGTGACTTAGAGTACTCAGCTCCTTAGTCAGCTGTGAGTTTTGGCTTTTGAGTTGGCTGTTTTCCTCGTTTAATAGTGTGTGTGAGGATTTAATGTGCTCAAAGTCTTTCATCATTTTGCCTAATGAATCATAAAGATCAGTGGGTGATGAAGTGTGTGTGTCACAATCACTATCACTAGAATCTGAGTGAGATGAGTTAGAGTGTACCTCATCTTCTTGGTCGAGTTGATCTTGTTCTTTAGCCATTAGATAGATCATTGCTTCTTCTTGAATCACTTGAGTAGTCGGCTTCACTACTCTGCGAGTGCAGTGCTTCTTTAGACTTAGCTTGTCTCGGCGTGATCTCTGCCAACATAGCCTTTTTCTTTTCCTATCTTCTTTCTCTGAAGACTCTTCTTTCTTCTTCATTCCTGTATTTATTGACTACTGGATATGGACAGTCAATAGGAAAGTGTCCTGGTTGTCTACAGTTCCAATACAGGTTCTCAGCTCTTTGATCAGCTCTTTCCGTTCTTGGGTTATCAGCTCTCTGATATTCAATCCTTTGATGCTCAGCTCTCTTGGGTGGCCTATCTTCCCTTGACTTGGAGGGAGCTGAATGTCTCCTGGAGGATTCACCCTTGTTTTTTTTATAGTTCTTGTTGAAGAACTTGTTGAATCTTTTAACCATCAGGGCAATTTCCTCCTGGTCAATGGCTTCCTTGACCTCAGCTCTCTTCCCATCCTTGACTATAAGTGCATATGTTTTGGGTACAGCTGTCTCCTCTTGTTCTTTTCTTCTCAGATCAAATTCATAGGCTTTGAGGTCTGAGAATAGCTCATGATTGGATGTTGTTGTGAGGTTCATTGAATGTCTCAAAGCCATGACCTTCATTTCCCATTCAGCTGGGAGGCTTCTCAGAATCTTCATACACATTTCCTTCCGTGTATATTCTTTCCCAAGTGCTGATAGCTCGTTTGTTATTTCAGTGAATCTAGCATCCAGCTGATCCAAGGTTTCACCTGCAAGCATTTTAAAATTTTCAAATTTACAGACGATGTAACAATTTGTTTTCTTTAATTTGCTCAGATCCTTCACAAATTAAAGTTAATTTATCCCAGATTTGTTTTGCAGTTTGGCAAGATTTGACTTTGTTGAACATTGCTTTGTCCAAGGTTTTGTAAAGTATGTCCTTGGCCACATTGTCCAAGTTGTATCTTTTTCTGTCTTCGTTTGTCCATTCAGTCCTTGGTTTCTCAACCAGTGGTCTGTCTCTTCAAAGCAGCAGCCTTCTTCTCCTTGATTCGGGCCGCTCTCCGTACGTCTGTTGTGTTCACTTACGGTATCGGTGGCCCATCCTCTATCACTATCCACATTTCATCATGTAAAGCGAGATAGATGAGCACATACGAATTTTCGATCATCAAATACCTCAATAGTGAACATAGGAATGCGTGTCAAATTTGCTTCCATGATAATAACTTTGCTGAATAGAAGAGATGATTTTTGAAAGAGCAAGTGTTAAAAACTTCTTTGAAAGATTGGAGATCAAGTTCAGTAACCAGTGCGGAAGGCTCAATGAACCAACCGCTCTGATACCACTTGTAGGTCCCAAGGGGTGTGAGTAAGGTTTAGAAGGGGGAGTTGAATAAACCTTACTAACTTTTTGATTTTAGTCCTTTTAAAATATTACGAGTTAATTACACAAATAAGTCCTTGAGGGACACTAAGTTAGTTAATCGTGAGTTAGCCACTCAACAGACTCGATAGAGCTGTTGATAGAATAAGTCAGTTGTTTAGACTAAACCTTAACTTGGTTGTGATGAGTTTTTCAGCGGAAGACTTAACACCCTTGAATTTGATTTAACTTTGTTTTAACACTTGGTTTAGCACTTTGTTATTTATCAGTTGGATAGCAAATTATCAGCAGATATAAAGTATGTGTGCAGGAATGTAAATATCTTTGAAATGTAAATGACACAAGTAAATTTTATAGAGGTTCGAAGATGGGGTAATTCTTCTACTCCTCTCTTCTCCAACTCCTGGAGGAATCCACTAAGTAATGATCAGAGTACAAAGTGGTTATCAGTCTAGAGACAAGTCTTGATCACGCAGATTGACTTGCTCCTTGGACTCGATCGAGATGCCTTGGTCACACAAACGGCTTCTCGTCCGACTCGGCTTCTTCACGGCGGTGACTTGCTACTTCAGCTTACTTTCTCAAGCTTCTTGGATTTGATCACGAAGCCCTCCAATAACTTGAGATTGGTTCGACCTTGAACCTTCCTACAATCCTCCTTGGAAAGTAGACCCCTTTTGATTCTACAAAAGTTTCCTCTTCAACAGTTTGAAGTTGTCTTTCCTTCATAGCTTGGTGTTGGATCGATTTCCTTCAAGATTTAGGCTTGAGGATTTTGCTTGAATAACTTGAGAATATTTTGCAGGTTACAGTTTGGATATTGCTTGATTTCTTAGGTGTGCTAGGTTCAGGTAACCTTTTCTCAATGTGATTCCTCAGCCTTTTATAGTGAACTTTTCAAAAATCTGCCCACTGAAGAGATAGGCTGATTTTCAAAAGTCACTTGTGTTTGTTGGCTTGTCTTGTCACAGTCCTTGATGTTGACATTTCCTCGTATTTAATGTCTTGCAGCATTGATTGCGTCTCCGACACTTGTGCGATGCTTCCCATTGGTTTGTTCCTTTTGCACACAATCGAACTAACACTTTATCTCTCGACAACTTTAACAGTTACTATTCTGAGTAACATTCTTGACTTTTATCAATGGTTCTCGTTCAGTTGTCTTGACTTGACTGCAGTTTTTTATTCCCCATGTGACTTTGAGTTAGCTTCCAATCAATGGATGACTCATCTGTCACTTCAACTTGCGACTTGGCTTCTTGAGTTGACTTGACTGACTCTTCATACAGATGTATCACAGCTGATACTCCTTCAGTCGAGTTCTTGATCTTCTTTTCTTGGCCATACTCAGTTGTTCCTCAGCGGAGTCTTCACTTCAGTCTTCAATTGACTTCTTGTATTCCCAGGCATAGCTGACTAGACTCAGCTTGTTCAGCCCTATCTATTACAATACAAATTACAAGAAAAATGGGGTGCCAACTTTCTAGTCTAAGTTTTACATGGCATTCATCAAAATCTAAACAATAAATTTCCCAACACATGTCAGCTGAAGCTGGATTGCCTAAGAGATTTTAGGCTGAAGCCATTAACACTGCATGCTATACTCAAAATAGATGCATGATCAACAGGCAATTAACCAAGACTCCCTATGAGATTTGGACAGGGAGAAAGCCAAATATTGGGTACTTCAGGATATTTGGATGCAAATGTTTCATCCATAACAATGGCAAAGATAATTTGAAGGCTTTTGATGCTAAAGCTGATGAAGGTATCTTTTTGGGATACTCAGCTGAGAGCAAAGCCTATAGAGTGCTGAATAAGAGGACTATGGTCACAGAAGAGTTTATCCATGTGGTTTTTGATGAACCTAATGTGAATGGAGAAGGCATTGAAGAGTTAGCTGATAAGCTGAATCAGCCAACTATGCAGA
This sequence comes from Rehmannia glutinosa, assembly GCA_016081115.2. Lineage (NCBI taxonomy): Eukaryota > Viridiplantae > Streptophyta > Magnoliopsida > Lamiales > Orobanchaceae > Rehmannia > Rehmannia glutinosa. The sequence goes on from CM071933.1 coordinate 45,712,715, forward strand.
AGAGTCCGTATGTTGAAGCTGAAATAAGGGCAATCAACCCAGATGTAGATGAGATAGCTGAATCTCAAAGACAGTTGGAAAGTCTACATTGAATGAAGATGAAAGAGCTATTCAAGACAACTTAGCTGCAAGACGGTTGAATCCAGCTGACTTGCTCCAACCTAATGTGAGATGGCTGAGAGACCATCCACCAGAGTTAGTAATTGGAGATGTTAGAGATGGCATAAGAACCCGATCCAGAGCACAGCATGAAGCAATGTTCACTTGTTTTATTTCGCAAATAGAGCCAAAAGATGTGTCTCAAGCATTGGATGACACACATTGGATTCAATCCATGCAAGAAGAGATGACTCAATTTGAAAGAAACAAGGTATGGGAATTGGTGCAGAGACCAACCCATCAAAATGTTATTGGCACAATATGGGTTTTCAGAAACAAGATGAATGAGGAAGGATCTATAGTGAGAAACAAAGCAAGATAGCTAGCCAAAGGGTATTGCCAAGAAGAGGGTATAGATTTTGATGAAACATTTGCTCCTGTTGCGAGATTGGAAGCAATAAGGATGTTTCTTGCCTATGTTGCACATAAGAACTTCACTGTGTATCAAATGGATGTGAAGAGTGCATTTCTAAATGGACTATTAGAGGAAGAAGTCTATGTTGAACAACCTCCAGGTTTTGAGCAGAAAACTATTGGAGATAAGGTATACAAGCTCAAGAAAGCATTATATGGATTGAAACAAGCACCAAGAGCTTGGTATGATACATTGTCCCAATTTCTAACTGACAATGGATTCACCAAAGGCAAAGTGGAATGAACACTCTTTATAATTCAAGATGGAGAGAGTATACTGCTTGTTCAAATATATGTGGATGACGTCATCTTTGGATCCACAAACAAAGAGATGTGTGATAAGTTCTCAAACCTCATGCAAGGTAAATTTGAGATGAGCATGTGGGAGGGCTGACCTTCTTCCTAGGACTTCAAGTCAAGCAATTGAAGGATGGAACCTTCATAAGTCAAACAAAGTATACCAGAGATTTAATGAAGAAATTTGGTATGGAAGAGAAGTCTTCTATGAAAATTCCAATGAACACATCAATCAAGATGGACATGGATGCAGATGGCAAGGTTGTAGATCAAACCAGATATAGAGCACTTATTGGATCATTGCTCTACTTAACAGCCAGTAGGCTAGACATCACCTTTGTTGTAGGTGTATGTGCAAGATTTCAATCTGCACCAAAGGAGAGCCACATGACAGCAGCTAAGAGAATCCTAAGGTATTTGAAGGGATGCCAGGAAGTTGGGTTATGGTATCCAAAGGAAGGTGGATTCAAGCTAATTGGTTACTCAGACTCAGACTATGCTGGATGTAGAGTTGACAGGAAGAGTACTTCATGTACATGTCAAATGCTTGGAAATAGATTGGTTTCCTGGTTTAGTAAGAAGCAAAACTCAATAGCCACATCCACAGCTGAAGCAAAGTACATAGTTATGGGCAGTTGTTGTGCCCAATTCTTATGGATGAGACAGCAGCTGAGAGATTATGAGATTGAAGAAAAAGAGATTCCAATTATGTGTGATAACACTAGTTTTTCACTTGGTTTTATACCATTGATTTGGGCTTCCGATACTAGAGTTTTGTGTTGTTTTTGAGTATTTTGAGTCGTTTTTGTTATATCTCATAGGTTAGGCATTAATTTCCATTGTTTCGAGTCATTTGAGGAGTCAAGCCATGTTGAGAGCCAATTATATTGAGTTTATAGTCATATTAATGAATCGTGTATCAAAAGAAGTATAAACGATCAAACAACGAGAGATTGATTTGAAGAAACGTCCAAATGCGTCTGAAATTTCCATCACTGGCAGGGTTTCGTATTTTGGTCATAACTCTCTCTACAAAATTGATATTGAGGTGATTCAAGTGGATATGGAAAGATAAGAGATAGAGCTACAACTTTGATGAAGGGCTCAAAACCAAATTCGGACATTTGGTGGGCGAACAAAGAGGGCGGGCGCTGCAGCACTCGTCCACGGGCGCTGCAGCGCTCAAGACAGGGCAAAACACTCCAAAATTCACGTGGGGGCGCTGCAGCTAACGCTTCAGCTAGCAGCGCCAGGCGGCATTTTTTTGGGAAATTGCTGGGTGCCGCAGCGCCCGGGGCGGAAATTTCTATGTTCACCTACCCTCTTTCTTGGACTTTAGTGGGACTATAAATAGAAGCTTTGAGGCTTGAAATGGGGATCTTGGAACCCTTGGGAAGAGAATAAAAACAGCTGCAAGACAAGGAAGAAGGATTTGGGCATCTTGAGAAGAATTTGGAGAAGAAGATTGGAGGCTTCTATCATCTAGAAATAGAGAAGATCCCTATACTCTTGTTCTTATTTTGTTGCTTTCTTCATATCTTGTAAGATGTATTATTGTATTTTCATGGATTCATTTTCTTTAATCATGAGCTAAACTCTATAATTCTAGAGGAATGATGTAATCTATGTTTGAACTCATGCTTTGAGATTGTGGTTTGTCAATCTAGATCTATCAATTTATTTGTGCTATTTGGATCTATTGCTTCTAAATTACTTGATCAATAATTGAGATTGTTTGGTGTATTTGATTTGACACTTGAGAAAGGTAATTGAATACATGACCTTGGAATAGCATAACATAGGATTTCATAGAATTGAGAGATTTGTGAATCCTTTGAAGTCCTTTATCAAGATTCATAGTTTTTATTGAGATTTTAATTGGTGATTTTTATAGAGATATTGATTTTCTAATTGAATCTAAAATCATTTGGCATTTGAGAGAGGGAATGATTATTGTAGAAATCTTGACTTATAAATTGGTAATTGATGATTGATAAACCATATTGACAACATAAGGGATAACTAGATTCATCATACCTCTAGAATTCATTTAATCATTTGGATAAACTCATTAATATTTTCATATTCTTAATTTATTTTTAGTATTTTTAGTATAATCACTCCATCATATATTGAATTTCTAAATAAAGTTAGACTACTATATTATAGTACTTAGCAATAATTCGATAATTATTCCCTGTGGATTCGACAACCTTACTACTCTATATTAAAACTTGACACCGTAGACTTGCGGTTAGAAAAATCTCTAACAAGTTTTTGGCGCCGTTGACGGGGAATAATTCATCTTATTTGCGCTAATATTATTACTTAGTAGTTTTACTTTAATTTAGATTGGTTTTTTTTAGTTACAATAGAGTCATTGTCATTTTTGTGTTTCTTGTTGATGCGAAAAAATAAAAGTGCTAATTTAATCTTATTTGATCCAGAAATTGAAAGAACGCTTTGAAAGATTAGAGTCGCACGAAGAATCGAATTCACAAAAATGGCAGGAATCGGTGATGATGAAGACCGCATACCTATTGTTGCACCACCGGAAAGGGCCATTCGGGACTATTTTCGACCAACCACGAATCAAAACTATTCGGGCATTGTTCGCCAACCTATCAATGCGAATAATTTTGAATTGAAGTCGGCCCTAATAAACATGGTGCAACAAAATCAGTTTGGGGGTAGTGCCATAGACGACCCGAATGCTCATTTGGCTATTTTTCTTGAGATATGTGACACTATCAAAATGAATGGGGTTCCCGATGAAGCTATTCGGTTGAGGTTATTTCCGTTTTCACTTCGTGATAAAGCTAGACAGTGGCTTCAAACCTTTCCACCTGGAAGTATCACTAGTTGGAATGATCTCACTGAATAATTCATAGCAAAATTCTTTCCACCTAGTAAGACACTTCAACTGCAAAGTGAGATTGCTCAATTCCATCAACTCGACTTTGAGCCACTCTACGAAGCTTGGGAGCGATTCAAAGAATTATTGAGGAGGTGTCCACAACACGGGTATGCAGATTGGCAAAAGGTTCAGTATTTCTACAATGGTATATGGGCATTCAAGAACTATTATAGATGCTGCCGCGGGAGGTACATTGATGGCTAAAACTCCAAGTGAAGCCATGATTTTACTCGAAGAAATGGCTGCCAATAGTTATCAATGGCCTTCTGAAAGATCTACGCCAAGAAAAGTTGCCGGTTTTCTTGAACTTGATACTATGTCCGCATTGGCCTCTCAAATTTCCGCTTTGTCAAAGCAAATTGCTACTCTAAATTCGGGTGGAAAACAACAACCAGAAGCAGTCATGGAGATAAGTCAAGAAATTGTGAATCCCGATCGACGAGCGAATTATGTGAACAATCGGGGTTTCAACAATCGAGGGAATCAATTGCCGACGCATTATCATCCGGGACTTCGAAATCATGAAAATTTCTCGTATAGCAATACGAGAAATGTGTTGCAACCGCCTCCGGGATTTCAAAACCAAGCAAGTACGAGTACACACGTGGGAGAACAAAATCCGTCTTTGGAAGAATTACTTAGTTCATTCCTTGTAGAAACACGAGCAAGGATGAACATGACTGATTCTAACATGGACAAGCTCAGCTCGAGAGTTACAACAATAGAAGGTCACATCAACTCCTTGGTGACACAAGTAGGGCAGTTAGCAACAACAGTGAATTCATTGCGTGAGAGGAAATTTCCGAGTGATACGAGGGTTAATCGAAGGGAGCATTGCAATGCAATTTATGTAAGATCGGAGGTAGAAATTCAGCTTGCACCCAAACAATCGCCCATTTACGTGAAACCAGTGGAATCCAAGAAAATGAAGTTGGAGGAATTTGAGACTGTCTACTTGACAGAGGAATGTAGTGCAATAGTCCAGAGTAAACTACCTCAGAAAATGAAGGATCCAGGGAGTTTCACTATTCCTTGTACTATTGGAGGAGTTTTCTTTGAGAAACCACTTTGTGATCTTGGGTCCAGTGTGAATCTTATATCTCTTTCTGATGTGATGAAGTTTGGGCTCGGGGAGGTGAAGCCGTCCAATATCACTTTCAGTTTGCTGATCGATCCATCGCCTATCCGTGGGGAATCATTGAAGATGTATTGGTAAAAATTAATAAATTTGTTTTTCCTGTGGATTTTGTAGTGTTGGATGCGAATGAGGACAAGAAAATACCTATCATCTTTGGGCGACCATTTTTAGCTACATCACGAGCTTTGATCGATGTAGAAACAGGGGAGCTAACTCTGCGGGTAAATCAGGAGAAAGTTGTATTCACTATTCATCCAACCAATATGCTAAAATTTGAATTAAATGATGGTAAGCAGATGGTTGGGAATATAGCTGAAGATATTGGAGGTTGGGGAGTTTCTAAGGGCAATGTGGATAACATGCCTATTGGAGCTCCAACTTGAGGAGAATCTGACAAAGTCCGGTCAAGATCAGAAACTTAGCGCTTCTTGGGAGGCAACCCAAGCCCCTTTTATTGCTTTCTTAGTTTTAATTTAGTTAAGTAGTTGTTTTTGTTTTTTCTAAGTTTTTGCATTATTAGTAGTAAGTTGCATCACATTTCACCCCTCTTATTTGTGCAAATCCCACATATCTCACTCCATCGTCACAACGGAGCACTTTAACACCACACACACATTCTTCATCTCATTCACTCATTATTTGGTAAGTTTGCAACTTCCAAAAACCACCCCATGGTTTTCCCCATCTTATGATTTTTGGAGTGATTGGATTGTAGAAGTGCTAGGATAATTGTGTTGATGTATGGATTGTGGATTGGTTGATCATGCTAGACTTAGGTTTGGTGTTGAATTTTGGGATCGAATTGAGTTATCCATTGCATTTACTATCTTTGCCCAAATTCATACATATGAGGTGTTTGATGAAATGCCCCAATGACAGTTTCACATTATTTAGTGCTATTTTGCATCTCCATGCTTATCTTTTTGACATGGCACTATATTTTCTACTTGGGTGCATTTTGTATGTGCTGTGATTTTTGATTTCTCACCCATAACCAAGTTCCTTGGTTCCACGAGTTTTGTTTTCTTGTCTACCTTGCTAGGTTGCAAAGATGCGAAGCCAAAAAGGGGTCGGGCCAAGGCGAAGGGAAAGAACAAGACCACACCTCGGAGCATACAACGCCCATGGGCTTGTGCGCTAGGATGCATTTTGAGCTTATACGAGACACCTCATACACGTAGTGGTATCACATGACTTAAGGAGCCTTCGCTCCTCGGCTACCAGGAAAGTCCTTTTTCCCACCTCTCCATTGGGGACAATGTCGTTTTAAGTTTGGGGGTGCGATCTGTTTTATTCATCGAGTCGGGTCTTGAGTGAAAAAAAAAAGAGTCTAGAGTTGAGTCGGGGCGTTTGTTAAACTGTGAAACTGCATGACTAAGTGAATTTGTTGAATATGAGTTGAACGGTCAAAAGAGCATGTGTTTGAACTGTGATTTAATCTTCTTTCCATTAATTCCATCTATATGCTTAACTCGATGATTTATTTGGGGATGATTTATGCAATTGAGTGGTTCCTTTATGATCCCACCGATGCTTTAGAACTTGTCGATCACTAGTCGAGGCGAAATCTGGCGAAGTAACCATGAGGAAGTGATTTAGGCCATCTTTGAACAAGCTAGAGCCTAAAATGCCTACCTTTGCATTATATTTTTCCTAGTGTCCCCCTTTGAGCCTTATAAACCCGTTTCTTTGGCAACCAATCGAATACCCGAAGCCTAAATGTGAAAATCTTAATTACCCATCACTCATACATACACACATAATATAGAAAAATGTTGAAGGTTGAGGAAGGGATGATTAGAAGGGTATGTGTTTAATTGAATGAAGTTGCCCGAAAAGAAAAGACGAAACCCCATGTACGAAGAAGAATAAGTTTGGGGTTCCTAAAAAAAGAGAAAATAAAAAAAGAAAAAAAAAAAAATCAACGGGATTGAAAGTTCATAAACATTGGGGATGCCAAAAAAAAAAGTGAAGGGTAGTGCCTATTGATAATTCAAAGTGTTAATTGTGTGTTTGGGTGATTTGAGCCGCTTATTCGTGTATTTTCCTACCTTACCCTAAACCCACATTACAAGCTTTAAAAGTCCTATTGATCCTTGTGTTACATTAGCCTTACATTAGTGGAGATTAGTGTGAAAGACAAGCCTATGGAGTCTGGTAAACATCTTATCTCTATATTCAAAAAGTGGATCATCTTGAAAACACTTGATTGCGTGAATCTATCTGGATAATGAAAACGGGGTTGGCATGACCATTCCACCATCATGATCACATTGTGAAAATACGCGCTTGATTGATAGTGAAACAAAATTTGACGAATGAGTTTGGTTGTGAAGTTTTGCAGTTTGTTTGTATTGTTATGTCTTGTATTTTTCATTTTAGAGTTGTAATTGCTTGAGGACAAGCAATATTCTAAGTTTGGGGGTATTTGTTCACTTGGTTTTATACCATTGATTTGGGCTTCCGATACTAGAGTTTTGTGTTGTTTTTGAGTATTTTGAGTCGTTTTTGTTATATCTCATAGGTTAGGCATTAATTTCCATTGTTTCGAGTCATTTGAGGAGTCAAGCCATGTTGAGAGCCAATTATATTGAGTTTATAGTCATATTAATGAATCATGTATCAAAAGAAGTATAAACGATCAAACAACGAGAGATTGATTTGAAGAAACGTCAAATGCGTCTGAAATTTCCATCACTGGCAGGGTTTTGTATTTTGGACATAACTCTCTCTACGAAATTGATATTGAGGTGATTCAAGTGGATATGGAAAGATAAGAGATAGAGCTACAACTTTGATGAAGGGCTCAAAACCAAATTCGGACATTTGGTGGGCGAACAAAGCGGGCGGCGCTGCAGCTATCGTCACGGGCAACTTGCAGCGCCAAGACAGGGCAAAACACTCCAAAATTCACGTGGGGGCGCTGCAGCGCCCAACGCCCGGCGCTGCAGCACCCGGGCGGCATGTTTTTGGGAAATTGCTGGGCGCCGTAGCGCCCGGGGCGGAAATTTCTATGTTCACCTACCCTCTTTCTTGGACTTTAGTGGGACTATAAATAGAAGCTTTGAGGCTTGAAATGGGGATCTTGGAACCCTTGGGAAGAGAATAAAAACAGCTACAAGACAAGGAAGAAGGATTTGGGCATCTTGAGAAGAATTTGGAGAAGAAGATTGGAGGCTTCTATCATCTAGAAATAGAGAAGATCCCTCTACTCTAGTTCTTATTTTGTTGCTTTCTTCATATCTTGTAAGATGTATTATTGTATTTTCATGGATTCATTTTCTTTAATCATGAGCTAAACTCTATAATTCTAGAGGAATGATGTAATCTATGTTTGAACTCATGCTTTGAGATTGTGGTTTGTCAATCTAGATCTATCAATTTATTTGTGCTATTTGGATCTATTGCTTCTAAATTACTTGATCAATAACTTAGATTGTTTGGTGTATTTGATTTGACACTTGAGAAAGGTAATTGAATACATGACCTTAGAATAGCATAACATAGGATTTCATAGAATTGAGAGATTTGTGAATCCTTTGAAGTCCTTTATCAAAATTCATAGTTTTTATTGAGATTTTAATTGGTGATTTTTATAGAGATATTGATTTCCTAATTAAATCTAAAATCATTTGGCACTTGAGAGAGGGAATGATTATTGTAGAAATCTTGACTTATAAATTGGTAATTGATGATTGATAAACCATATTGACAACATAAGGGATAACTAGATTCATCATACCTCTAGAAATCATTTAATCATTTGGATAAACTCATTAATATTTTCATATTCTTAATTTATTTTTAGTATTTTTAGTATAATCACTCCATCATATATTGAATTTCTAAATAAAGTTAGACTACTATATTATAGTACTTAGCAATAATTCGATAATTATTCCATGTGGATTCGACAACCTTACTACTCTATATTAAAACTTGACACCGTAGACCTGCGGTTAAAAAAATCTCTAACACTAGTGCCATTGCAATCACTCAGAATCATGTGTTGCATTCAATAACAAAGCACATTGATGTCAGATATCATTTTATAAGAGATCATGTGGAAAAAAAAGACATCACTTTGGAATATATCTCAACTGATAAGCAGTTAACTGACATATTCACTAAGCCTCTATGTGAATCGAGATTTGAAGAGCTTAAGAATGAGCTAGGGTTAATTAAGCTGAGTTGACACTCAGAAGACTCAATCAGCAGAGAAAGAAGATGAGAAAATGAGAAAAGAGCAAGTTTCACAAATCAGCTAAGTGAAACAGCCACATCGGGAAGTCAGTTGTGTCGTGTTAGCTGACAGCTGGGTCACTTAATGAGAAGAGAGAAGCAGAGTTAAGTCATATTTGATATAAGCTGAGTCATTTATGAGCTAAGTGACAAAAACGCAGTCATTTTAAATGATCGGGAATGTTTTTAAGGATGACATCAGCGTAATAATGACGGGTACAGTAAAAAGCTACATAGTAAGCATATGATTGGATATAAATGTTGTTGCATTTAATGCGGGGAATTAAATGCGGTTTGATGTCTTAATCTGAACCGTTGATCTCGATCAAAAATTCAAAATCCGTAGAACTGTCCTTTCATAACCTATATATACGGTTTTCAGTCTTCTCTCTCCCTTACTGAAATTGTTCATCTTCAAGGAAAAAGCAAAGCAAGTTCTATTCTCTCTCAGAAACCCCAAGTATACTCAAGAAAATTCTTCAGCTTTTAATCGGTAAAACTCTCTGAAAATGGCACCAAAGATCGACTACATTAAGCTCTCAAAGCAAATCCACTCAAGATCGTTCGTAGACTTTGAAGGAATAGTGAAGCAGGGTTCTAATGAAACCCTTGTTAAGAAGATCGCTGAAATGATAGAAAAGTCAGGTCTCAAGGCTTTTCTAACCATGGATACTCTCACACTTACCTAGAAGAGGTCGCAATGTTTTGTGTCAACGCGGAGGTGCAGGACGAAGAAATCAAGTCTTCTATCCACAGCAAGGACATCAAAATAAGTGTTAAGGACTTTGCTGAGCACTGCTTATTGCCTTCTGAAGGGCTAAAGGAGATACATGAAGCTGATGTGGACTTGGCTGCTGCATGGAAAGAAGTAGCCAAACCTGAGTGTGCTGCTAAGGTAGTCTACACAAAAGAAATCGTGAAGGACTACTACCATAAGCTGATGGATGTCGTCTCCAAATGTGCAGATATGAAGTTTGGCAGCTTCAACCAACTGTCAAAGACTAAGCTGATCGTCATGGTTGCGGTCATGCAGGGCAAGAAGGTTAAGCTCAAGCCGAGTTCATCTACGGCGGACTCGCCGAATGTTTTGAACAAGACCTTCAAGGAAGATGGTTCCTTTGGATGTTCTCTCGGATATGGCCTTGTGATTGGCCATCTGCTGGAAGTGAAGGGTATTGCCCATCAACATGGCAAACCCTTCCATGTCAACAAAAAGATGTTTAGCGCAAACCTCTCAGGTGCCCAGAAGAGAGCCCATGGCAAGAGGACAAATACAAGTGAGGGGGAATCAGCTAACTCCGAAGACACAGCTGCTACCCCTCCTCCAAAGAAGAGCTGCCCCTGCAGCTCAGAAGAAGAAGGATGCCCCTGCAGCTAAGAAAAAGGATGCACCTGCCCCTGTAGCAGAGTCCCCTGCCCGTGCAGCCGAGTCACCTACCCCTGCAGCCGAGACTCCTGCCCTGCAGCAGAGACTGAGAAGGAACATCAAATTCCATCTCCAGTCATAAGGAAGAAGAGGACTACCACATCAAGAAAGGCAGTTGCCTCTAAGAAAACTCAGAAAGCCTTCACGTTTGGGGAACTTGAGGATGTTGAACCAGAGGTTCCACTGCTCCCATCTAGAAAACGAAGGCTGGTCAAGAAATCTGACCTTGAGAAGACAGTTGAGTCTGCCACTCAGCTGGAAAATGAGGAAGAGACTGCTGGAAATCAAGAAGAGCAATCTCCTGAAGTGATCGATGAAACGGCTAAGTCTGCTAATGATGAGAAGCAAACTTTAGTCGAAGACATATCTGTACGACAGACAGCTGAGGGAAGTAAAGCAGCAGAGACAACTGAACCTATAGTTGAAAGAGTTATCTCTCCACCTGCCACTGATACTGATGAAGGTGGGGGGGAGCAGAATCTCTTGCCTTCAATTCCCAAAACAGGAGGAGAAGAAGATGAGGATGATGATGACGATATAATCATGTACTCTCCACTGTATCCAGACATTCAGCGACGCCTACGAGAGTGGAGGGCATGGAAACTTGATCACTCAAGGGTACAATTCACAAACCCTGAGTTTATTGATGAAGAAGAGGAATTGTTGCGATTCCTCGGCGTAGAGACTATGCGACAAGCCCTTGATGAAGAAAATTGCATGGATATTCTTCAAATCATCAAGGAGGAAGAAAAAGAAAAAGCATCCGATGAAGCATGAACACTTGAGAAAGCCAAGATGTGTGAGTTTACTGGTTCTCACAACCACACTCATACACATCTCGATGTGTTCTCTGAAAGTGATGAGGATCCCACTTTGCGCCGAAGAGAAGTCTGACATACAAAGAGGTGGGAGGAATCGGGAAAATGCAAGAGCAGCATTTGTTTGAAGGACCAGGAGAGTCGTCTCAATCTCTCCTGCAGACCGATCCTCTAGGAGTGGCAAAGCATATTTCCGTAGTTATCGCTGCAGCCACGTCCCCTGTACAATTGGAGAATGGATCCAAGGGCACTGGCAATGACACTGGGATTTTGGGCACCCAAGTTGAGCCAACCCCTGAAGAAGGTGTTTTACCACCTGCCCCAGCGGCTGAGCACTCAAAGGAAAAGGTCGCGAGTCAAGAGCAGAGTGACCCCATTGTTAGTCACTCAGCTGGTACGCCAGCTGAGGGGGAAGCTCTCTCCACCACAGCAGGGTTAGAGGATGTTGTGGAAGACTCAAACCTGCAGAAAAGGAGGTGAAGTGGAAACAGAAAAAGAATCGCAGCACAGTGACATTAAGAAGCTTGGACAGTTGAGTTTGTCCCAGCTGAAATGTCAGCTGCTTTGAAGGCTAATGTCACTGTTCTTACAGTCGAGGCACAGGATGGTGATGCCCTGGGAGTTAACACTCTGGGCAGTGAAAGTGCAATCCAAGGAGTTGAGACTCATATGGATGCCATGGTCGAAGACCCTAAGACAGTTGCGACTGCCGAAGGGAATGTAGAAGATCCTAAGATAGTTGAGACTGTCGAAGGGAACACTGAAGGCCTCGCAGCAGTTAAGTCTGTTGGAGGTATTGAAGGCCTAAGGGAGGTTGAGACTTCCCTGGGTAAGGGTCAAGAGACACGGAACATTCCTCCAGTTTAAAGCGTTGAAATAGAAAAGGAGATAAGCGCACTTCATGACTCCCAGGAGAACTCAGATATATCATTCTTGGGGTCAGAAGATGAAGCTGAGTCCACTCCGGTTGCATATCCTAAGGACCCAGCTGAGGATGTTATCAAAACTAAGAGCCAGCTAAGTGACAAAGCAGCTCGTACAAAATTCAATTTTGATGATGAGCCAACTCCCTAAGTCTCATCATCATCCAATAACGCTGATGATGCAGCCGAGGAACAGGTAATTCATTTAGAAAAGTCTACTAAGACCGATAAAGTTGTTAAGACAATTGAGGCTCAGTCAGCTGGGCAAAGCAATCCAAAAGCCCCAGCTAAAACCGAGTCATCTGCGCAGGCTTCCATAGCTGCAGCAGTAACGACTTCGTCAGCTCCGTCACAGGCTCCCACAGCTGTGAACTTGCCAATGAAGCTACCGCGGCTGAGGCAAATAGAGCTGAGTCATCGTAGGCACAACCCTCGCAAACCATCCCATACGTGCGCGATGATGCCTTTCAGGAGATGTTTCCTTTCACAAAGATCCTACCAGAGTTAGAAGAAGAGACCGCTGTTGAACAACGAAGATTCGATGTAAGAGAAGATCCAATCATCCCCACTGACACCATCGTTCCAGCAGATTTTGACTTTGATGAAGAGTGGCCTGCAGCTGAATCAAGTGAGATAGCTGAGATTCACGAGATCTTCAAGAAAATCTGTGAAGAGATTGAGAAAATTGAAAGACATCAGGCCTCACTAGACTTAAGACTGGACAACAGGGATGCTACCCTCACATCGGACTTGAGAGGGATAGTAGTACGGATCCGGGAATGGTCTCAACAGCAAACTGCCATGCGACTTGAACAAGTTCATTATTTCAAAGCATTATATGGCGGAATGCTGCCTGGGAGCGCCGACAACGCCGATATCAAGCAAAGGTGCGGGCATACATCGAAAGGCTACATGAGTCTCACAAGATCGAAATGGAGTCGCTACAAGAATTCCAAAGAAAAAAGAAATTATGCGCCTTGAGAACACAATGAATGAAAAATTCAGCCTACTCATCATGGCCGAAATGAAGTTGGTTGCGGCCGAGTCCAAGGCAACTCGCTCGGAGACTTTCGAAAGCGGCTTATCGCAAAGAAATGACTCAAAATAAAACTTAGCTCTAAGCAGACTCGACTTCATGCTCGCAGGCATGTTCCCTGGGGTCCCTCTTTCCTTTGATGATGCCAAAAAGGGGGAAGATGAGTCCCTAAGAAAATTAAAAGAAGAAAAACTAAAGGAAACTGCAACTGAGAGGACAGACGCAGCTGCAATAAAGGGTAAAGCAGCTGAGGGGAAAAGTTCAAAAGATCTTACTTTAATGATAGCTGAAACCCCCCAGCAGGGTCATGTTACTGCCTCCATCCTGAGCAAACTCCCCATAACCCTACCCATTGAGCACTCTGTTGTGCCAATGACGGAGAAAAGAAAAATCATTGAAGCAGGGTTTGAGGAGTTCTCCAAAAAGCAGGATGCTCGCGTTCAGGAAGTGCTGAAACAGTATGGTGGTATTCCAGCAGGGAAGGATCAAGATGCTATACCTGACAATGGATCTGAGCCTAGATCAGTTGAAGAATTCAAAACGCTCGAATCAGAAGGCTATTTCCAAGGAATGACACTAGCCCAAGCCTGGGATTTGTACTGGGAGAAAGGTCTTGCATTGTGCGAAGAAGGTTTAAAAGCAAAGAGACTTCCAAAGCCGATCACTCACCGGTAAGTAAGCAAGACTCCCATGCAATACACACCCAGAGGAAGAGGAAGAAGCGGTGGTGGAAGAGGTTCCCGACCTCGACCAAAACCCAAGAATGTTGAATATGTAGACCCTGAAAAGAAAGGGATGATCTACTGGGCTGGGTATGATGAATTGGCCAATTTGGATGTGGCAAGAAAGAAGGCGGAGGCAGTAAGAAGACAAGAAGAGGAGAACGAAAGGCAAACACAGCAATGGCCCGAGAGGAAGCGAAGGGATGATGCTTCTAAGCGAGCCTATGAAAAGAAAAAGAGAGCTGAAGAAGAAGAAAGAAAAAGAAAAAAAGCTAATGACGACAAGAGAACTGAAGAAGAAAGAAGGAGGCAGCGAAGGCGCTGAATTGTTGCTGCGAACCCCTTCATGTACATTACTTATGTAAATACATTCATGTAAGTCATCTGTAATACTTAGTGAATTTCTCTGTAATTTTTCACTTTGTATTTATTCTTGTATCTTAGCATAGATGTATGTTTTGCTTTGATAAAGAATGCTCTGATACCAAATGTAAACAGCTATGTAAAGGACAAGAATGCTATGATCAATAAAACGATCTATTTCAAACATACATTCTTTGTTACTGCATTGTCTGTATGTATCTTTGTTGTTTATATTTTGTTTAATGTTTTTAAGTTTTGGCATCATCAAAAAGGGGGAAATTGTTAGGAAATTTATTTTATAGATTTTGACTGATGCCATGTAAAACTTAAACTAGAAAGTTGGCACCCCATTTTCCTTGTAATTTGTATTGTAATAGATAGGGCTGTAAAAGCTGAGTCAACTCAGCTACGCCAAGAAATACAAGTCAACTGAAGACTGAAGTTAAGACTCCACTGCAAGACAGTTGAGTATGGCAAAGAAGAAAAGTCAAGAACTCGACTGAAGGAGTATCAGCTGTCAAACAGCTGTGTGAAGAGTCAGTCAAGTCAACTCAAGAAGCCAAGTCTCAAGTTGAAGTGACAGATGAGTCATCCAAAGATTGGAAGCTAACTCAAGTCACCTGGGGCATAAAAGACTGCAGTCAAGTCAAGACAACTGAACGAGATCCGTTGATGAAAGTCAAGAATGTTACTCAGAATGGTAACATGTTAAAGTTGTCAGAGATAAAGTGTTAGTTCCAGTTGTGTGCAAAAGGAACAAACCAATGGGAAGCATTGCACCAAGTGTCGATATCTGTTTGCAATCTTTGCAAGACATTAAATACGAGAAAATGTCAACATCAAGGACTGCAACAAGACAAGCCAACGAACACAAGTGACTTTTGAAATTAGCCTATCTCTTCAACGGGCAAAATTTCAAAAGTTCACTATAAAAGGCTGAGGAAACTCATTGAGAAAAGGTTACCTGAACCACGAACAAGCAAGCAATATTCAAGCAATTAACCTGCAAATATTCTCAAGTATATTTAAGAAAATCCTCAAGCCTGAAACTCGAAGGAAATCGATCCAACACAAGATGTGAAGGAAAGACAACTTCAAATCTGTTGAAGTGGAAACTTTTGAAGAATCAAATGGGGTCTACTTTCCAAGGAGGATTGTAGGAAGGTTCAAGGTCGAACCAGTATCAAGTTATTAGAGGGCTTCGTGATCAAATCCAAGAGATTGAGAAGTGAGCTGAAGTAGCAAGACAGTTGCCCTGTGAAGAAGCTGAGTCGGAAGAGAAGCCAGCTGTGTGATCAAGGTTGTCTCTAGACTGTAGACCACTTTGTAAACAGATCTATTACATAGTGGATTCCTCCAGGAGTTGGAAAAGAGAGGAGTAGAAGAATTACTCCATCTTCGAACCTCTATAAAAATTATCTGTGTCATTTATTTTTTAGCATATTTACATTTCTGCATACTTACATCATATCTGCTGATAAAACTCACATTTGCTATCCAACTGATTAATAACCAAGTGATAAAGAATCAAGTGTTAAAACAAACTTAAAACAAATCAAAGGTTTTAAGTCTTCCGCTGATAAATCCAATACAGCCAAGTTAAAGTTCGGGTTAAGCAGTGAGTTATTCTATCAACAGCTCTATCGAGTCTGTTGAGTGGCTAAGTCAGCTGAATAACCAACTTAGTTGTCCCTCAAGGACACAGTTGTTTGAGTTAACTCTGTTATTATTTTAAAAGGACTAAAATCAAAAAGTTGGTAAAGTTTATTCAACCATCCCCCCTTCTAAACCTTACTCACACCCCTGGGGACCTACAGTCTACGAGGCACGGACTGCCAATTATTCATGGGTGCGGAATCCAGTATTTCGGTACATTCAGTGGGTCACCTCAGCCTCCGTCTATGCGAGAGAGAACAATGGGGGCATGAAAGTCAGGGAACTTTATTCGCAGTGGTGTATGTTGACCAACACACCTTATAACACGGCAGCCTATTTCGCAGAGCAGATAGACCAGGTGGCCAAACAGAGTCGGGGCACTATCATGATTAGGGGTATGATTACTTTGATCGCCCGACACTACAACGTTGATGTTAGGGCTGGCAGTTTTACTCCAAATGAAGATAATCACGGAAGAGGAGGGCATGTACCTCTTCCAACAAAGAGTCAGGCATTCTTTCCCATTGCCCAACACGGCCCTCACCACCGTGGATAACATAAATGATAGGGCTAACTTTTTGCTAAACTCTGAGGCACATGACAGAGTTGTACAGGCTGTGCTTGCGAGGAAAAGGTGAAGGGTCACCAGTCTGCCAGATGATGATGACTTGATGGCAGAAGAGATAGAGTATATGAGACGAAAGGGGGCCTGAGCAGGAATATCAACAAAGGGCGGAGGACGTACCTGAGAGTTCTCACAGGGGTGAAGAGCGATGAGGGTATGATTTTAACGAGAGATTATTAGCCCTTGAGGAGTGCGTACAGCTGCAACATGATGAAATCCGAGCATTCCGAACATAGCAACAGCAGTGGAACGTGGCTACCGACAGGCGGCAAGAGGAGCTCCTCGACATGATGAGACAGATGACCCAGTGGCACATCTCGCGGGGCCACTATCCACTGCCACCCCCGCAGTGAGTCAGGTCGAATCCACACTTTTCTTTATTGAAATTATATCTTTCCTTGTTTGAGATATAATTTCATTCAAGTTTGGGGGGAGATTGCATTCATATAGTTGCATGTAGAGCATTTAGGTTGCATTGCATTAGAAGCACGTTTACAATTTTAGCATGTTTATTGCTTTAGTAGGTTTTTAGGGAGTGAGTAAACCGTTTTGTTGTGTGCGTTGCGACTTGGGAGATTATTTGAAAAAAATTATGTTGTTTTGAATTGTGTGTTGAGTGTGAATTGATCATGATGAGAATAGATGATATGGAGCATGTGGATATTGAGAACATGGATTTTATGCTTTGATTTACGAATTTGCAAGCGTGGGAGCTTTTGAGCCTTTACTGCTTTCATTATATGTAGTCTTGTTTCTTGATTTGAGTGTGTCATTCATGTTGATTAGAATTATAGAACTTGCTCTGGTATCTCTGTCAATACCACATGTTGTATGCGATTCGTGAAAATAATTTAAGGCCATTTTTGTTAAGCATTTCAAGCCTTTTGCCTACCAAATGATATTGAATTCCCTAGTTAGCCAATTTGAGCTTGTTGCCTAATTTTTTGATAGCCACATTTCAAGCCTCAACTTGATATATTTGTTACCCTAGACTTGAGCATATAGCATTGAGTAAGGGGATTGAATGAGGTTGAATGGGATGAAATCAAGAAGTTAGATAATTGTGCGAGGGTTGGTTTATGGGAATAAAAGAAGAAGAAAAGAGGAAAGGAAATGATGAATACTCACGAAAAAGTCGGAAAAAGAGAGACACAAATCGACTTTATCGATGAGTTAATTATGAATGAACTTGTAGGCTGGGGATTGTGATGTGAGGTGAAAGAAATTTTGAGTTCTATAAAAAAAAAAGAAAAAAGGGGATATGAAAAGTTGATAAGAACAATGGGTGATTTGGGTAGCATATTGGGTTTAAATGAGGATGATTGATTCGAATGAAAGATGTGCTTACCAGTCTATACACTCGAGTTTGAGTCACTTTATCTATATTTCCCTACCCTAGCCTAAGAGCCTTCATTACAACCAAATGAGAAAGTCCTTTTAGATTTATGAATTGCATACACTCTAGTGGCGGAGATTTGAGACGATTTGCAAGCTTATGGTAATTCTTCATCGTTGACATGATTTGAGCGTAAACACGTCCCTTATACACTTGAGAGGAGAGAATACACTTGATCAGTGAGAGTCGGGATTCAAAGCATTTGCTATGGTTTCATTGATATGTGTTCTATGTTAGATGTTCGAGGCTTGGTTGATTCATGGCTTGATGCCTATGGATAAGCAGCATGAGTTTTGTTGTGTTGTTCTTGATTATTGTTTTTCATTCCTCCCACTTGTGTTTTGCATTGACCGGGGATGTCAACAATTTAAGTTTGGGGGTTTGATTTGTGTGAGTTTTGCATGTATTTTAGGCATAATTGTGGATATAATAGATTGATAAGCATGCATTAACTTAGTAAAATGGGCCATGTTCTTATAAAGTGGGAAAGATATTACGCTTTGCTCGTTTTGTAGGAATTAAACAATATTTGTAGCACTTTTGTGGCAAATCGAAGCATTGCAGTAAAGGACCATCAAGAATTGAGCGAATACGTGAAGTTTGGATCTGAACCGAGAAGAGATCAGACGAATCAGGCAAAATATGGCCACGCACGGGCAGCCTGTGCGCATAGGCACGGCCCGTGTGTGTACAGGGCTGAAGAAATTGAAGTTCGCATTGACGCACGGGCAGGTCGTGCGTAGGCGCACGGGCAGGTCGTGCGTAGGCGCACGGGCAGGTCGTGCGTAGGCGCACGGCCAGTGCGTCTGTTTAAAAGAAGAATTATCCTACGGCTTGACGCACGGGCTGGTCATGTGTGAGCGCACGGCCCGTGCGTCTGTGCGGGATTTGACAGTTTTAAGCCGTGTTAACTTAGGTTAGGCCCAAAGGGAGTATAAATAGAGACGAGGCGGCCCCAAACGAGGACACTAATTTTTACCCTAGAAAGCACATAAAAGAGCAACCTTCTACCGGAGGAATCGAGAGAGAGATCGAGGTTGCATCCACACGCTTGAGGATTGAAGATTGATCATCGATATCCCTGAGTTTGCTTACTCCATTGTATGTTTTATTTTCACTTAGTTTGATAGGTATATGAACGATTTGTCTATGAATTGTTTATATCCCATGTCCGGCTAAACAACTTGTGATTCCGGGGTTTGGGATTAGGTTAATTGATACTCTTGTTTGATGTTTAATTGGAATTGAAGTTATTATTTCGAACCCTATTCAAGTACTCTATTTTATTCTTGTTTTATCATTTGGCCAATGGTTTTACTTGCTTGATGTATTGATTCATAATTCGAGAGATGAGTTTCAATACTAGATCTTGAGTGTTTGACATGAATATTTTGCATGATTGAGAAGTCTATGAGTATTTGTGAGGATAACTGATCTTTTATGCTTTTGGGAGTTGTTTATCTTATGTTGAGTAGAGATGCTAGCATAGATAATTCAATCAACATTTTTATTGTCTCTCGAGAGAGAGAGAGAGAGAGAGAGAGAGAGAGAGAGAGAGGATAAAATGCTTTTGTGATCATCTTATAGGGAAGATATATAATAACTTTGGTTTTGATTAATCGGATAACAAGAGGGAGATTAACTGAAACCACAACCCTGGAATCCATTCATCCACTTCATCTTTTCAATCGAACTCTTTGCTTTGTCTTTTTATGATAAAATATTGTCTTCTTTTACAAAACAACGACCAACTTTCGATCGTCTAAATAAAAATAATAATATTACAATCTTAATACTTAGTGCATGAATTTATTAGTCACTGTGGGATCGACCTTGTTAACCCCATCAATTAACTACGCCGTTCACTTGCGATGAAGCTAAAAATAAGGCGAACAAGTACTCGGCTCCTTAGTCACCGTGAGTTTTGGCATTTAAGTCGGGCCGTTTTCCTCATTTAAAAGTGTGTGTGAGGTTTTGTGTGCTCAAAATCTTTCATCATTTTGCCAATGGAATCATAATGATCTGTGGGTGATAAAGTGTTTGTGTCACTATCACTATCACTAGAATCTGAATGAGATGAGTTAGAGTGTACCTCATCTTCCTGTTCTTTGGAGTCTTGTTCTTTGGCCATGAGGCATATCAAAGCCTCCTCCTCTATGTTACTGGAGTAGTCAGCTTCACTACTATCTGACTCTGCTAGTTCCTTGCACTTAGATGTTTCAGCAGTCTCCGCAGCCAACATGGCTTTCTTCTTTTCTTGTCTTCTCTCTCTGAAGACTTTTCTTTATTCTTCATTTCTATATTTGTTGACTGGTGGATAAGGACAGTCAACAGCAAAGTGTCCCGGTTGCCTGCAATTCCAACACAGGTTCTTAGCTCTCTGCAAGTCAGCTCTTTCAGCTCTCTGATATTGAGTTCTTTGATGATCAACTCTTTTGGATGGTCTATCCTCCCTTGCTTTGGAAGGTGTTGAGTGTCTCCTGGATGATTCACCCTTGTTTCTCTTGTAGTTCTTATTGAAGAACTTGTTGAATCTTTTAACCATCAGGGCAATCTCCTCTTAATCTATGGCTTCCTTGGATTCAGCTCTCTTTGCTTCACCAGCCATGAGTCCAACTGTCTTGGGTACAATTGTCTCTTCTTGTTCTTTCCTTCTCAGCTCAAACTCATAGGATTTTAGGTCAGAGAACAATTCATGGTTGGATGTTCTGGTAAGATCCATGGAGTGTCTCAAAGCCATAACCTTCATTTCCCACTCAGCTGGGAGAGACCTTAGTATCTTCATACACATTTCTTTTTGTGTATATTATTTCCCTAGAGCTGAGAGCTCATTGGTAATCTCTATGAATCTGACAACCAGCTGATCCAGAGTTTCACCTGCAATCATTTTAAAATTTTCAAATTTTTAACAGCAATAGTTAACTTAATTTCCTTTATTTGGTCAGACCCTTCACAAATTAAGGTTAGTTTTTCCCAAATCTCTTTGGCCGTTTTACAAGATTTAACTTTATTAAACATGGCCCTTATCAAGAGTTTTATAAAGTATATCCTTGGCAACATTGTCCAAGTTATATCTCTTTTGGTCTTCATTCATCCACTTGCATCGTGGTTTCTCCACCATGGTAGGTCTAGCCTCTGCATGTGCTTCATCTTCTCCTTCAAAGAGAGACCCTTCTTACAGCTGTATTAACTTTTAAAATTTGTAGTGGCCCATCCTAAATTATGAACCACGTCTCATCATGTAGGGCTGATAGATGAGCATGCATACGTATTTTCCAATCATCAAATTCTTCGACAGTGAACATTGGCATGCGAGTTAGATTTGCTTCCATGATAATGTTTGATACATGTTTTTATCTTAATTTTGATGATTTTATTTTGTCACCAAAACAATGTTTTTAAAGGTTGTCCAAATACTCCTAAATGATTTAAAATGGTTTTAATATTTTCCTGAGTATTTCCTCATGTTTATTTTCGACAATATTGGACAAACACTTTTAATGTTTTTATATCAATGGATTTTTACTTCTAAACAAGGTTCCTAAATATTGTCTAAATACTTCCGATTGGTTCAAAATGTTTTTACTAAATTTTCGAGTATTTCTTGAGTTCAATTTTCGACAAAAATTGGACAACATTTAATGTCTCGTGGTCGGCCAGGTCATTCTATAGGGCAACCCATACTTGAAGAGTACGTTTGAAACAGAAAAATGAACCTGAAGTAGAATTGGGCGGTCGACCGGTCGCCCAGTGAGTCGACTCGGCAGCCGTCGACCGGCCGCCCCGTCGACCGGTACTGCAAGTTTGCAATTGAAATAGAACTTTTTTCTTTGGTTTTACACTTAGGGGACCGGTTGAAGTCGTGGGCCGATCGGCCGAGGTACACGCCGACGGCCGCCTGCCTGTAAAATTACTTGTGATTCGTTTCAAACTTCTATTTACGTGCGGCCGTCGCCTGTGCATTGACAAACAAAAATATGACCGTTTGACAGCAGACACATTTCCTTAAATTGTGGGATTGATTTCTAACAGCTATATTCTTGATTTTAATTGTATTTTTCTGTAGATTTTCAATCCCCAAGAGGAGCCTATGCTTGATCAATCATCTCCTATAAATAGAGGAAGTTTTGGAGCAACCAAAACAACAATTGAGATACAACACAACAAGATACACTTCAAGCAAATACTTGGTCTTTCATTGTTATTATTCTTGTTGTAAATTTGCCTAGCTTATCACTTTCACATCCTTGAGGTCTAGGCTATTCTTGATTACACTTTGCACTCAAATTGTATTATTCATTATTGAGTTGTAATCTTGATTTTTGGTTATCATTCAACACAAGATATCCTTGTGAGTGTTCTTGTGGTAAGAACACACTTGGATGATCTAGGTGATAGGTGCAAGAAGATTGTGGTGATCTTTTTATTGAGGTGTTGAAGAATTTGGTATTCTTCAAGATTGAAGATTGTGGTGATCTTCAAAGGTGCCGTTGAAGGAAGATTGTGGTAATCTTCAAAGGGAGATTGTGGTAATCTCCAAAGGTGGTGTTGAAGAAGAGTGTGGTGCTCTTCAAGGTGTTGTAAGTTGAATTTGTATTAATTTTGGTAATTAATAAAATTCTTTTTCTTTTTGAAATCCATCCCTGATATCTTTGGGGTGGTAGAGGATTAGGCCCTAGGTGGGTTGAACCTCTTTAAATCGACGCGTGTTGTTTACTTCCCGCACCTTTATTATTGTCTTGGCGTATTTGTTTCGAAAAAGATGGCATAATCGAAAAGATGGAGATAATCTATTCACCCCCCCCCTCTAGATTATCGTAGTCGCTTGGACTTACAAGTGGTATCAGAGCCAAACTCTTTGGCAAGCTCGTTTCACATCGCGAGTGAAGAGAAACGATCGTCGGCTACGAACGAAGCTCATCTTTCCGGCACCTCCACCACCAAGCCACCACTATTTGATTCCAAATATTTTATTTTTTGGAAAGAAAGAATGGAATGCTACTTACAAGGTTGCGGGTTCGACATTTGGAACACCGTCATAAACGGAGAATCCATTCCGATGAAAGATACACCACACACCTCAAAAGGCTTCAAAAAGCTCAATGATGAAGAGAAGAAAATCATCTCCTTAAACGGTAAAGCTCTCAATATTTTGTATTGTTCGTTTACTAATTTGGAATATGAACATATTGTAGGAATAAAATCGGCACATGAAGTATGGCAAAAATTAGAAGCCATCTATGGAGTATTTGCAAATGAAAGGAGTCAAACAAAAGCATCTACTTCTCAAAGGGATACAAGTTCAAATCTAAGGAACAAGCCTCTTACAACTTCCAATTATGAAGAAGTTGAATATTGTTTTATGGGCATCAATGAAGAAAACGAGGTATGTCTTAAACCCTCTACTTCCTATGATATTGTCATTCAAAATGATTATAGTGATTTGCAAAATGATTATGATGAACTTCAAAATGAATTCCAAAGCTTACTTGTTAAATACAAAAATTTGAAAAAGGAATTCAATATTTTGAAAAATGATAAGAATAGTTTATTTACTTCCTATGAATCACTATCATGTGCTCACACCACCACACTTGATAAGGTGAGAAACCTTGAAAAAGAAAAAAAAAGTACTCTTGTTGAGAATATTGATTGCATAAAAAGGATTTATTAAAATCTAACTTGAGTACTAATAAATTGTCCAATATTGTTGATGTTCATAATTATGATAAAGGACTTGATCATAAGCCTAATGTTGTTAATCATATAAAAAATGATCAAGTCACTATGTACGTTGGTCATTATGCTCCTAGAATTATTACATGCTTTTATTGCGGTAAAAAGGGTCATACGGTAAATACTTGTCGGGCTAGAAATAGCTCTAATTATTGTTGGAGACCTAAAAGTCTCAAGACTAATCCTAAAGGACCCAAACACATAAGGGTACCACAAAATAATGTGTTATTAGGTACCCGGCGAAATAATGATCGAAGAAAATTCATACCGCCAAGAAGACATCAAATGACCGTTTCATTTGATCAAAGAAGGAGAAACTATTTTCGACAAAGCCAATTTTCAAGAAGAGGATATAATCAAAATTGGGAAGAACATAATCCTTGAAATGGCAAAGACATCATCAACAAGATGATTCTCAAAGAAGAAGAGACCATCAACAATGGGAAGGTAACAAACCTTGAAATGGAGTAATCAAAGAAGTCATCATCAACAAAGTGACTTCTCAATGGGAAGATATCATCAACAATGGGAAAGACACAACCCATGGAAACGGCGTAATTGGTAAACCGTATCTCCCCATTTATATATGCATTTTTAATTCTATGCATGTTTTTATTTGTGTCTTAATTGCAAAATGAGTTTTCAAGTATTTATTTTTTTGGTCTTTAGTATATTTGAGAGTTTCATAATTTTTTAAAAAGAAGACCTTGCATGATTTTCTAAAACTCTTGTGCATTTAATTAGACTTATGTGGCTTATTATCTCTTATGAAATCTTATAGCATAAGCTTTTTTTTTTGATATCTCCTATTACTTGCCTACACTTGTATTTTTGTGCAAACTTTGTCTAAGAATTGTGTAGGATATGTATCTCATATTCATTGGCCATTTCATCATCAAGTTTCTTAAACTATCGAGGTATGTTGACTCGTATTTTTCTTAGAACTTGATATTATGCTTATGCACACATCTTTCAAGATATTTCACTTTAACCCCTTAAGTGCCCCTAAATGATTTTGCAAATATTCTCTTAAAAGGGCACTACTTGTTAAGTCTCGATTTTCTCGAATATATGTTTTCCCGAAACCCGTATTTGTTGGACTTGATCCAAAATTATCTTTTGCAAAGGTTTATAACTTTTGGGGTGGAAAATCGAATTTTTGAAAAACTCCGAAGAATGAAAAAAAGAAAAAAAAGCATCGACATGGTCGCACCATAGCGGCGGCCAGGCTAATTTCGCTCTCCGACCTTGTCGCCGACTCAAAACCCATGCACACCCTACTTCAATCGGCCATTTTTCGCCTTCTTATTTTCACAAGCTTAATTTTCCTCCTAGATATAAACTCTCGACCTTGATTCAAAAAGCAGATATTTGAGCAAAGATATTTCTCAAAACCCTTCTGCGATTTTGTCATTCCTTTCTCTTAAAATCTTCAATTCTTCATCATTTTTCACGATTCTTGTTGCTAATCTTCTTATTTTCACAAGAATCTTACATATATGGCTCCTCCTAGAAATTCTACCTTGGGCATCGAAATCCCATCTCCAAGCGTAGAAGGGGCGGAGAGGGTTCTTCGAGAAATCGGCAAGAGGAAGCCGAACAAAGGGATATCTCGAGCCGCCAAAGAAACGAATGATAAAATTCATAAAAATTGAGCCGCTCAAAGAAACGTGGCTCAAGAAGGTGATGATGTTCAAAATCCCATTCTCTCTCGGAATGCCCAAAAAACAACGAACTGAGACAATGTTAAAATTGAACAATTTCAAAGCTCCAAAATTGTCGTTTGAAGGCGAAAATCAATAAAGATGTAAAAATCTTTTGTTACTCAATCCTTTGCTCCTAAAATTCCCACAATGTTCTTAATTTCATCAATAAGTATGCGGAATGGTATTATGAGGATTCACATTAGGGAATGGGAGGAAAATCTATTGCATGTTTATAGGACTAAAATGTGTCGTTTTAGTTCATTTACAAATGAGTATCCTACTATTAGACGATTTTTGAGGAGCAATGTTGGATGTATCTATGGGAGCATGCTTATGTTTTGTATGATGATGATATTATCCAACACTTTTATGCTAATATGTGGGTGCAATATGATAATGAAAGGAAGCCGATTGACGTTAATTCGCTTGTAAAGGGTCGTCATTTTAGATGGACTCCCAATGATATTTGCCTGCTTTTACATGTTAGAGAAGGTGGTTGGGATTATTTCTCTTGTGGGACTTGGAATGATGAAATGTTGGGGGTGTCGATGAAAGAAGTTAAGACGTATTTGGGAGTATGGCCAAAGTATTCTTTGTTGGCAATGACACTTGAGCATCGTATTTTGTCGGTCATTGTCGCATATTGCATCTGTGGTAAGTCGGGAAAGATGCCTAGCAACATGGATTACTTTTTGACTTATAAGATTGCTAGGAGGAAACCACTTAACTTTGGTGCCATACTTATTCAATGTCTAATTGAGTCCATCACTCAAGGTAATAAGAAGTTGGTTATGGGAAATTGGATTTGTAAACTTCTTATTCAATCGGGACTACCTTCGTCGGAGTGTAACTCGGAGGTATTTCAAAATGACTTCGACATTGATAACATCTCCCAAATGGTCACGATGCGCAAGAATATGGACATCCGACCAACTAAAATGGCTAGAGGAAGAGGTCAAGAGTCCCCGATCCTAATGACTTCTTTGATGACGCCGAGGCCGAATCCTAATGGACATCCGAGCAAGATTGGCGGAAGAGGGCGAACCGAGCAATCCGGAGAGTAATACCGGTGCTCAACCGCCTAGGAGGTATACTCAAGCCGAATTTGATGAGATGAGGGCTTTTCATGAGACGAGGTATGAGGCTTTGGAGCAAAAGACCTCCAAAATGCAAAAGTCTATCGGCAAGTTGAAGAAATTCATCAAGGATTTTATTCCCGGATCTTGCTTCTCCTCGGATGAGGAATGATGTCCCCACCCTCTTTACTTTCTAGCATTTTCTTTGCTTTGTATTTTTATGAACTTTTGTAAAACTCTCTCGTACTAATAAAATTTGCTTGTCTTATTGAAAGGGTGAAAATTACAAGTTGATTATGACTTGTGGGTGATCATGGTATTGGTGGAGTATTTGATGGTAAAAATACTCTAATTTAGCATATTGTTTGATAATTGGTATGAAGTACTTGATGGTAAAAGTGTTTCTTTTAATGCTTTGATCATTATGCTTAGTTGGATATGTTGGGACATTTGATATATCATACATGTATTGTTTAAGGCATGACTTGTATTATTTGATGGATGCTCTAATTTTTGGCATTTGTAATGCCTTGATCCTTCTTAGCTTATATTATCTCAATTGGGTTGAACCCTTGAGAATCTACTTTGTTTGAGCCTCTTATTTGATGGACTAATGTTGCATATTTTGCATATGATATTGTTGAGCTTTGAAATGAGGATGAGTGATGATGTGGAAATTTTTTGGTTTGAACCATTTACAAAGGTTATATACAACCTCTTTTATTTTTCATGCACACATAGTGTTCGATGAAATGTCGCATTGAATATTTCAACTTCTACATGATTCTCTTGCTTCCTAATGTCTTAAAATCATTTTGAGATCATGTTTTTCTCTTGATATATTTCTCCAATGTTTTTGGAGTTTTTAAGCTTAAATTGCTCAACGGTTGATAAACCGTCCCTTTGGTGCACTTTGATGACATTATATGATGTTTCTATCATCCTAACACTCTTTTTGATGATTCCAAAGGGAGAGAAACAGGAAATTGGCGCATTAGCTCAAAGAAGCTAATAAAAGCTTGTTATAAAAGCTATAAGCTATGGCTCATAAGAGCCATAAGTTATGATTCATTTTTAGTCCAATTATTGCTTGATGGACTTATACAAGTGTTTAAGGATGTTTTGTGACAGGGGGAGCTTATAAGCTCTTGAACAAATAGTAAAAGCTAAAGCTTTTAGCTTATAGCTTATGGATATTTGATTTTACATTAGTCTTGATATGCTTGTTGATAGGGGGAGCTTGTGCTTACTATTGATTATATTTACTCCCTACTTGGTTGCTTTTATATTTTGGAAATTTCGGTTGCTTCCAAACGGTCAAATGTTTTTTACCGGAAAATCTCTTCTAAAATTGTTCTCCCAATTTGTGTCAAAATTGTTTTGGTTTGTAATCATCAAAAATGGGGAGATTGTTTGATACATGTTTTTATCTTAATTTTGATGATTTTATTTTATCACCAAAACAATGTTTTTAAAGGTTGTCCAAATACTCCTAAATGATTTAAAATGGTTTTAATATTTTCCGGAGTATTTCCTCAAGTTTATTTTCGACAATATTGGACAAACACTTTTAATGTTTTTATATCAATGGATTTTTACTTCTAAACAAGGTTCCTAAATATTGTCTAAATACTTCCGATTGGTTCAAAATGTTTTTACTAAATTTTTGGAGTATTTCTTGAGTTCAATTTTCGACAAAAATTGGACAACATTTATGTCTCGTGGTCGACCGGTCGCCCTATAGGGCAACCCGTACCTGAAGAGTACGTTTGAAACAGAAAAATGAACCAAGTAGAATTGGGCAAGTAGAATTGGGCGGTCGGCAGTTTGCGGCGACGTTTACCGGCGCCCCCGTGCGGCCACTGCAAGTTTGCAATTGAAACGAACTATTTTTCTTTGGTTTTACACTTAGGGGGACCGGTTGAAGTCGGGGTCGACCAAAACAACAATTGGTCACTTCAAGCAAATACTTGGTCTTTCATTGTTATTATTCTTGTTGTAAATTTGCCCGAGGTACACGTCGACCGTCGGCCGCCACTCAAATTGTATTATTCATTATTGTAAATCTTGATTTTTGGTTATCCAACAGTGTGTTCTTGTGGTAAGAACACACTTGGATGATCTAGGTGATAGGTGCAAGAAGATTGTGGTGATCTTTTTATTGAGGTGTTGAAGAATTTGGTATTCTTCAAGATTGAAGATTGTGGTGATCTTCAAAGGTGCCGTTGAAGGAAGATTGTGGTAATCTTCAAAGGGAGATTGTGGTAATCTCCAAAGGTGGTGTTGAAGAAGAGTGTGGTGCTCTTCAAGGTGTTGTAAGTTGAATTTGTATTAATTTTGGTAATTAATAAAATTCTTTTTCTTTTTGAAATCCATCCCGGATATACTAGGGTGGTAGAGGATTAGGCCCTAGGTGGGTTGAACCTCTTTAAATCGACGCGTGTTGTTTACTTCCCGCACCTTTATTATTGTCTTGGCGTATTTGTTTTGAAAAAGAGGGCATAATCGAAAAGATGGAGATAATCTATTCACCCCCCCCCTCTAGATTATCGTAGCCGCTTGGACTTACAGATAATAACTTTGCTTTTGAAGTAAAAGCTTTAAAAACTCAAGTGTTGATTTTTTGAAAAAGAATGAGATCTAGTTCAGTAACCAGTGTGGAAAGCTCAATGAACCAACCGCTTTGATACCACTTGTAGGTCCAAAGGGGTGATGTGTAAAGTTTAGGAAGAGGGGGTTGAATTAACTTTACCAACTTTTCGATTTTAGTCCTTTTAAACAATTTCAGAGTTAACTCAAGTCAGCTAAGTTCTTGAGGAACTGCTTGGTTGGCTTACACAATAAAGTTACCCACTCAATAGACTCGACTGAGCTGTTGATAGTATAACTTATATGTTTTCAGCTAACACTTAGAAATGCAGTTGACTTGGTTTTACCAGCGGAAGACTTACACCCTTAAAGTTTTAAGTACGTTTTTCAACACTTGTTTTAGCAATGTTATTATCAGCAAACTTAAGCAATTTAACTTATCAGCAGATATGAAAATAATACGATAAATAAAGTGCGCTGAAAGTAAATAGACACAAACAGTTTATAGTGGTTCGAGGATGGGGTAATTCCTCTAGTCCACTCTTGTCCAACCCCTGGAGGAATCCACTAGGTAACTTGACTTGGTTACAAAGTAGTTAACAGTCTAAGTCAGCTTTGATCACACACCTTTGCTCCCGGGACTCGCTTCTTCACAAGACGGTTGTCCTGTTCTTGACTTCCTTCAAACCTTTGGACTTGATCACGTAGCCCTCCAACAGGTTCAAAGCTTTGGTTCGATGGAACCTCACTAAACCTCCTTTAACCTTGGAGAGTAGACCCCTTGTTCTTGAAAACAGTTTTTCCTCTTCAATTGATGAGGTTGTTTTTCCTTCACTGAGTGTGTTGGATCGATTTCCTTCGAGTTTAGGCTTGAGGATTTCTGTGAAAGCTTGAGAGATATTTATAGGTTATTTCTTGAATGCTTGTATGCTTGTGTTAAACTCTGTAACCTTCTCTAAAATGAATCCTCAACCTTTTATAGTGCACATTTGAAAATATGTCCGTTGAAGAGACACATTTTTCAAACAGCACTTCGTAGGTTGTTGGCTTGTCTTGTTGTGCAGCATTGATGGAGACCGTACCTTGAATTTAATGCTCTGCAGCCTTTCCTTAGCCTCTGCAGGATTTCACGTACATCTCATTGGTTCCTTGCTTTTTGCACTCTTTCAGCAAAACAGTTTTATTGCTGACAGCCTGACACATGCCTATTTCCAGCAAAACCTTGACTAGTCTTGACAATAGATCTCTTTGTGATTTCTCGAGTCATGTCTGTTGCATACCCATTTGACATTCGATTACAATCATTTTGGAATGACTTTGCCGCCGATTAGGACTTCGGATAACTATTCTCACTTGATTGATTCTTCACTTCACTTCACTCAACTGACATACAGCTGGATCTTTATCTTCAATCTTCAGTCGAGTCTTGTAATCTTCAACTTGGTTGTCTTCAACTCAGCTCATATAGCCCTATCTATTACAAGTTGAATTACATTTGAAATGGGGTGCCAACTTCCTAATCTAAGTTTTATATGATATCATCAAAATCTATACATAAATTTTCCCAACATTTTCTTTCTTTTTCTGAAATTTTTCTTTCTTTTTGAGCTTCAGTATTCTTTCGTTTACCTAAGCACTGCTCAACCCTCTTTCTTTTGCCAACTTTATTTCTCAATCTTTCACCACATCTCTCCCAAACTATTCATCTTCAATAAGCTCAAGTAGTTTTAGGGATAAAAATTATTTTTAAGTTCAAAGCTCAAAATGTGGCTAACAATAAAAGAAAGTTTAGGCTCAAAGTGGATAACTAGGGAATCATGAGTTCATAGGTAGGCTTTTTAGGCTAAGTAGGCTAAATAAAGATGGCCTTAAATTATTTTCGAAAATTGCACACACACATGGCTTCAATGAAGATAACAATGCAAGTTCTAGAGTTCTAACAATAATGAATGACACACTCAAGAAAGAAATAAGACTGCATAATAAAAGCAGTTTAAAGGCACAAAAGCTCACAGGCTTATTTTTCACATCATGCTCAAATACCCAATTTTCTCAATCACTGCCAAACATGCAAAAGACCTCTTCTCAACAACTCATCACATTATTCACCAAAATACTTCATCTCATGAAACCAATTGCTCATAGTAAAATCATACAGGAGCTTTTTGTACTTTTTCGAATTCTAATCCTAACTCACACAAAAGCAATAAATGTGCTAAAACAATACATGTGCTAAAAATAATAAAAATAAAATCGATTTTTTTTAAAAAAAAAATTATGCAAATTTTATCCTTTACATGTAATCCTAAATGCTATGCAATAATGCAACAATACTTATTTACGCATTCTTGACAACCCCCCAAACTTAAATTATGATTCGTCCCAAATATATGAGGAAATTATCAAAAGAAAGAGGAATGCGTAAGAGTACTTACATGGATCGAATATCGGGTTGTCTCCCAACAAGCGCTAAGTTTTACGTCTTCAGCCAGACTCATGATTGTCTTATGGCTCAATCAAGTCGATGGTCGAAATTTCTTATTGCGTTTCTTACTCATAATAATGTTTAACTCTTTATCGATTTACTATGAAGACTCGACCATCCTTTCCTAGTGGCTCAATGGCTCCTCCCAGTTGTAGTACCTGTTTAATCACAAACGGACCCGACCATCTTGATTTGAGTTTACCCGGTAAAAGTTTCAATCTAGAATTATATAAAAGTACCACTTGCCCGGGTAGAAACTCTCTTCTTAAAATTCTCTTGTCATGCCATCTTTTTGTGCGATCTTTGTAGATCTGGGCATTCTCATATGCATCTTGGCGAAATCTTCTACTTCGCTTATTTGCGATTTTCTTTTCTCACCTATTGTTGTCATATCAAAGTTAAGTTTTTTCACCGCCCAAAATGCCTTATGTTCTAATGCGCTTGAAGGTGGCATGATTTTCCAAAACTAATGCATGACGGGGACATATCAAGGGGTGTTTTGTATGTTGTACGATAAACCCATAAAGCATCATCGAGCTTTAAAGCCCAATCTTTCCGATTTGTACTAACCGTCTTTTCGAAGATCTGCTTAATCTTCCTATTTGAAACCTCGACTAGCCCATTTGAATGTGGATGATAGGCGGCAGCCACTCGATGTCTCACTCCATATTTCTCCATCTTATTATTGAATAATTTATTGCAAAAGTGAGATCCCCCATACTAATAAGTGCTAAACCTTGTGAAGATATTCCTTTGCAAGAATTTCAACACAATTTTGGCATCATTTGTTTTAGTAAGGATTGCTTCCACCCATTTGGATACATAGTCCACTACAAAAAGAATGTACATGTATTCATTTGAAACTGGAAATGGTCCCATAAAATCTATACCCCAAACATCGAACACTTCCATATCCATTATATTAGTCAATGGCTTCTCGTGTCGCCTCAAAATGTTTCCCATATGTTGACACGTATCACACTGCAAAACAAACTTATAGCAATCTTTAAAAATAGAAGGCCAAAAGAAACAGGATTGTAATACCTTAGCCGCAGTGCGGGTTGGGCCAAAGTAGCCACCACATGGTGATGAATAGCATTGCTCTAGAATGCTTGCCCATTCTTCTTGAGCCATACATCTCCTAATAACTGAATCTGCACATCTTTTAAATAATAAAGGTTCATCCCACAAAAAATATCTCACATCATGAAGAAATTTCTTCTTTGCATGATATGTGAGATCTGGTGGTAGAACCCCGCTTACTAAATAGGTCAATATCAGTCAGTTTAGGGGATGGTCGTTTCAGCCATCATCGAATTAACTCGTCCGGGAATGTTTCGTGTTGGTTGTGCCTTTGTATTCTCATTAGCCATATGCTCGAGTCGTGAGAGGTGATCTGCTACCACGTTCTCGCATCCTTTCCGATCCCGAATTTTGATGTCAAACTCTTGTAACAAGGGTATCCATCAAATGAGCCTTGGCTTGGCATCATTCTTTGCGAATAGGTATTTGATCGGCAAAGATGGTCTCAGATATGGACTATTGTCTTTGTCTCAATTAAGAATGCCCAAAATTTAGCAAAAGCGAACACCACTGCAAGTAATTCTTTTTCAATTGTGGTGTATTATGTTGTGTTGGATCCAATGTACAACTTGCATAGTAAATAACATGAAAAAACTTATCGCGTTTTTGTTCCAATGTTGCTCCTACTGTATAGTCACTTGCATCGCACATTATTTCAAATGACTGACCTCAATTGGGTGTGATACTACTAATACGTTTTGGGAGGAAAAATTAATACTATCCAGTGAACTACTAAAATACTATCCAGTGAACTACTAATACTTTTTTGATGAACTACTAATACATTTCGGATGCATTGTCCCAGACTATTACAAGCATGTCACCAGTGCATGAAATTGCGAAAAAAACCCGGGTCGGGTTTGATCCTTCTAACGGAATTTAATTTCCTTGTGTAACTGAATTAAAGTCTTGGAAATTGGAATTGGAGCTGGACACCATCATCGTTTTACTTGTACTTAAATTCTAAACCACCCCAATTAGGCGCCAGAATGGAAAAAAGAAAGGATTTATTTTCCTATGCAGTGAAGAACTCTGCGTCAACCGTTGCGTATAACAACCACTGCTCAACAATACATCTTTCCTCTCAATAAATAAAATCCCCTCCATTATTAAACTTTTCGTAAGCATAAACTCTGTGACTCAACCTTTTCACATATTCATTAATTCCCCTTCTTATAAATTTCCATTAAATTAAGCGCAGTCCATCTTTGTATTTGCATTATTCCTCAAGAAAACCCATTATAAATCGCTTCCATTAAATTACGCAAACCCCACCTTTGTACTGTTATTTCTGCAAGAACCCATCATTATATCCATGAAATTCTGTGTAAACCATTTCACGTTGAGAATTATAGCAACGTTAACATAATACACACACACGCTCCTCTATTTATTGCCTTCACTTGTTTCTCATTACTCATCTACCACTCCAACTGATCAGCCAATCAATAATTTCTTCTTTCTTTTTATCGTAATTTGGGAAAACACGATTATTCTTTCTGGCGATGAGTTTGTCAGGTTTCTGGAGTTGGTTTTTGGTTCTTTTGCTGTTTTTGGGTGAATCTAAAGTCGGGTTTGCACAAAGTAACGGCAACGGGAGAGATTATATTACGTGGAACGATTTGAAAATGGATCATCGTAGTTTGCCTTTGAGAGATGTGGGTAATCAGAATAAAGTAATCGTGGTCGATAAGTATGGCAGGGAGATTCAGTTACAGTTCAAGGTGCCGTTGATATGGTGCCGGAAAATAATGCAGAGAGAGTGAAAATTCACATTCTTCCTGGAATTTACAGGTTCGAATTTTTAGTTTTAATGGGTTTTTCACTTGTTTCAGAATGGATTGATTATTATTTTTTTCTGATTTTGGGGAATTTCAATTTTTTTTCATGCATGCAGTTGTTCATGTGTGTGTTTTTAGTTGGTGGGAACTGCTATTTTGGAAGTGGGATAGTGAGGAAGTTACAAGTATTGGTAGTGGGCGTCTCTTTTTTTTCTCTCTCTTAATTTTGATGGTTTAATTTAATTATAACTTCCTCCACATCAAAAATATCCTTTTTTTTCTCTCTCTATTTGATCTTCACTATTTTTATATCTTTCCTCTCTTGATTCTAATTTGTTCAAGTCAGATAAAACTGACTATTTCAAACGTTTTTATTGTAACTATGTGCTGGATTTCAGATTTTGAAATCTAATTTGATGAAATTGTTGGAAATGCAGAGAAAAGGTTCACATCCCTGCAAATAAACCATATATTTCATTTATTGGAGATGAAGATGAAGCATATGAAACAGTGATAACCTGGCATGATAAAGCTTCAGACAAGGCCATCAATGGTGGTTGGTTAGGGACTTGGAATTCAGCCTCCGTCACAGTAGAATCTGACTATTTTTGTGCATCAGGGATCACTTTCCTGGTAATTTAACGATTTTGTTTTTGTGCATCAGGGATCACTTTCCTGGTAATTTAACGATTTTGTTTCCATCATTTTTTATAATACCATAATTTCAATTTTGGTTTTTCTATTTCAGAATACAATAGTTGCTGAAGTTGGTGGAGTTAATGGGTGCCAAGCTGTGGCGTTAAGGATAGCTGGTGAAAAGGCCGTGTTTTACAAAGTCCGATTTCTAGGCTACCAGGATACGCTTTTGGATGAAACTGGGTCACACTATTTTTTCCAGTGTTTTATTCAAGGCTCAGTAGATTTCATATTTGGTAATGCGAGATCACTTTATCAGGTATCCAAAACATTTCCCCTTTTTCTGTGAGGTTTAAATGTTTTTTTTTAAAGGGACAATTACAAAAACTACCCCTGATGTGTACTCTAATTACCCCCACACACAAGGTCTGTATAACTGTATTTGTTTTTACAGATTACCCCCTCAAATTCAATGGGTGCAGTTTGTAAAACATAATCATATGCCAATGGGTATTTGTGATTTTGAAACATAACTGTACCTTTCTGTAATTAAGTTAAACCTCAAGGGTAGTTTTGTAATTATCATTTTCGTTTCCTAAGTAAATGATTTTGAACAGGAGTGTGATATCTCTGTTGTGGGTGATGGATATGCAATAGCAGCTCAACATCGAAATTCAGTTGTTGAAGAAACAGGATTCTCTTTTGTGAACTGTACGGTCACTGGAACTGGAACTATATACTTGGGGCGAGCCTGGGGAAATTACTCCAGAATAATATATTCTTACACTGAATTTGACATTGATGTAAGACCCCAAGGATGGGATGACTGGAGAATTCCGTCTAGACGAAAGTAGGAAATATTTTCTCATTATGCATAAGCAACAATATGTAGAGATTCCCTCTGACGTGTTTATCGTATGCTCGCTCGTGTGTTTTTGCAGTACTGTGGTATTCGGAGAATATGAATGCAGAGGGAGAGGAGCAGATAGGAGCAGAAGGGCAGAATGGTCAAAAGCCATGGATTATGTAGAAGCAAGACCTTTTCTGGATACAACATTCATAAGAGGGGAGCAGTGGCTTAAACTCTAGTTACACTTTTCCACATATATGCTCATACGTATATATTCGTTTGTAAATTACCTGTCGTCAACGCCAGTAAATCAGTAAATCCAGAATCTTCAATTTATAGGAGACTCGATTATGACAGAATTGTGATTTATGGTACCATAATTTCATGGAACTGAGTTACATTATATTAATTCACATTGAGACTAATTTTCTACCACCCTGAGTCCCTGACCATGTATATAAATAAATATATATATATACATATAGCAGTTACACATGCAGTTATGTTTCAAAATTACAATCACCCAACTGAGATTTGTATTTGCTTAACAAACACCCCCTCTTTATGGTGCAATTCGTAAAATAAAAACAAATATCAAAGAGATATTTGTAATTTTTGAAACAAGTTTTTTTCTTCTTTTCTTTTTTGAATTAAACTGAACCTCAAGCGTATGTTCTGTAATAATCCTATAAATTAATGAGAAAAAAATAACAAAATTTAAGTACTTGAGAAATAGTATAGGCTACAAGTTCATACAGAGACACAATCCACACTGTGACACTAGAAAGAGTGACAGAAAGATCTCCAATCCTAAGTGGGATCTAGTTAAGGTTTCGTCAAATGGACAAATGAGCTGAATGACTTAATTTGAAGATCTTCAACCTCATTCCTGTACATCAAGAAATTACCAAGTACCAAACTTACACTAGATAACCTACCTTACCTTCTTCATTTACAACTACTTTACTACCACAAAATAAATTCTACCGCCATATCTAAGACGCGTGGATAAATTATTCGTCAACGGTTGGTCAGCATTTCCATTGCTTCTGATTCACATTCCAGCTCAGCAATCTCACATTCCACCAAGTTGTTCTCCCCATTGCCATCATCAACATCGTTTCCCTTATCATTGTTTACAATATTAGCACCACTTAAGTTATAATAATCCACATTCTCCTTCTCTTCCGCATCAACATGGTTCGAATAATATTCCTTTTCTTCAGCTTCAAAAACTCGTTGCTGCTCGTTATTAGTGCAATCGTCTTTTAAAGGGACGTTTGTCAAAGTCATGCCTTCTAAATCATGAATCTCCTCTTCAACGGCACAGAGTTTGTGACTGGTGACTACTTTATGATAAGAAGTCGGAGAATTATCCGATTTGGGTTCCTTAGATATGATGCAAAAAATATTAGGGTTTGGCTCAACATCCACCCACCCATCACCAACCCAATCTTTCGAAACTCTTAGGTTCTTTAGCTCAATATTCAAATACAAATTTTCACCTGAAATCACCCAGAAGAAGAGAAATATGATAAGAAAATAAGTCTCCATGCCGTCAAGTCAATTCACTCTTATTTGAGTTAAAATTTCTGCACAATTTGCTGAGAGGGACAAACCTGGTATATAAATTTGATAGAGTCCATTTTTAGCATCACTAGTGCCAGAGACGACCCCCCTTCCCACCAACCATCACTCCACCAGGCATCAGCTGGATCTCCGACCTCAAAGGTTAGGCTCGTCTCGTTGCAAGGATAGGCAGGCCTGACAGTTGGGCGGCAAGCATGCCTCATCCCTAGTTTATCAGCCTTGGCCACTCTATATGTAGGAATCGATTCCTACATAAATTAAAGAGAGTAGTTTCTGATTAGTAAAAAATTCCAGCATCCAGCTAGACGTGTCCATGAGAAATAAAATGCTTTCACAAAGTGGTTTAGCAAATACGAGAGAATACTTGATTTGTTGAAAATTGAGTGGAGAGGATAATTTAACAGAGGTAAGAAATAATCATTAATAGGAAAATCGATCGCAAGTTGGTTAAATACATAAGAGGCTTGTGGTAGCAACACATACTACCAAAGAGCACAATTTACACAGTGTAGTTCTAGAAGAATTAATACAATGAAATGATGTAAGAGGTAATGCATACATTCAGATCCGAAATTCAAAATTTTACGAAAAATTGGCTTGAGAATTGAGCCGGATTTCCTAAGAAGACATATAATTTCCTTTTCCTTTCTAGAAAGTACAATATTAACTGAAGAGTGTATCACTCTGCATACATACCTCAAGGTTGGTGCAACTGTCTTCATCTTTTACATCATCATATAGAATTTTCATCTGTCTCCTCGAGACCTCTAAGACCGTGCATCTGAACCAACAACCACGAAGACCACTGTCTTGACAAAGAAATTCAACCTTTTCATTCAGTGTAAAAACCCGGGTATGCCGAAGACGGCCTTCGACATGCTTGAGGAACTTTGGCTCCCTCCTCGATAGGCCATATTTCTTGTACGATAAATCATATGTTGACTTATTAAACTCTCTGAAACTTCTTTTCCTTTTATCTCCCACTTTTACATCATCCTCAGAGCTAAACTCTTTTTCCTCAAAAAAATCAGGGCTAAAGCACGAGAAAATTGGTTGATCACAATACCCACGCAATTTACTTAATTTGAAAGGCTTTATTCGGTTACTCTTGAACTGTCTGAAACAAAAATGAACACCGCCTAACAGATCATGGGGAAAAACTGACAGGCATTTCTCGTAGTGTTCGCGAGTTAATACTATGGCTGGGCCATCGACACATTCGGCACTGATGACCTGTACATATGGAGTGATGAAGACTTCTTTGGGATGAGGTTTCTGCAAAGAAATAACCCCCTTGACTTCCCTGTTATGATGAAACCATCTCACTTTGACTTTTTTCTGGCACTTTCTGTCTTCATACATATCCTCCAAATATGCAATATAGCGGTTTTCTTTTTCAGCCATTACAAAGACAAATGATTGTACCTGGACAGTAAGGAAAAGTTGAACCACAGAGGACGAACGAAAAGAAGTTAGACATTCACAAAGCTCCACACATAAAAGTCATATAACAAATTCACCTAATAGAGGGATTTACATCTTAAGCAATAAGCATGCTGAAGAATTTCACACATCAAACATATAAAACAAATTCACATCTCAGTGTCTCCATATGATGCCTCAATTTCAAAATAAGATGCAAAACAAGCCATTTTGAGCATACATTTTAAGGACTCAGTAGTTTCAGATAGCTCCGAAGGGCCACAATTACCTAGTATTCAGCACTCCGTCATTCTATAACATTATATCCTCCTTTCAAGCCAGAAATTTAAGACGTTATCCAAATTAAAAGATAGCTCAAATGGAATTATTCCCAGAAGACCAAAATATTTAACTCAACCAAGTGGTTTTCAAGAACCCATTCTTAGGCAATATTTTGGATGACTGCTGTTGTAAGGTAACTAGGTAAGATCCAAAAAACTCCTTATAATAGGGTTAAAGAAGCTTACTGCAATTGAAATCCCATTCGGCGAAATGCTGGATAATGCTTCAGTTGTTTACCACAAGCCCATGCTGAACCTGACCAGGAAATTTCTAAATGATGACCTTTCATATTCCTTGCTAGACGGCCCTGATATCAAAAGTAGCATGATTTTTCAATGAAAAAGACTTAGATTAATAGGTCAATGAACATGATAACACACGAAAGAATTTGGAACAAACATGTACCTTATGAGGTGGCATCTGCGTCTGCGGAGCATTTACCTCAGAAGTAGGGTTATCTTTAGGTGAAACTATGAAAAAAAAAAAGGAAACAACGAGCTTTGAGTATTTCTAGATACAGCATCCGTATGGCTTTTATTCAGCGGGAAAGAATAGATCAAAGAACAACACAAACTTCGTTACAACAGTAAGTTTTCAAAAATCAAATTCAGTAGTTACCCCGCAAACAGAAAAAGTTATCAGGGAAGACAATCAATACGACTAAACCTGCTGCTCATGTATAACCTTTCTAACGAAAAACTTAAGATATACTACATGAGATTCTCGTGATTGTAACTAATCTCAATACTACTGGACATTCATCAAAAGAGTGACTACCTTTAACCATCTATATACAAGTTAGAACAACGAAAAATGTTACACCATGCAAGTCACTAAGCATTCAACCTTAAATTACAACAAAGCCAAACAATATTTATGGAAAACAGAAGTCATCTGTAATTTGTAACTTCAGATAGCTCACCAGGCAGATTGATTGCACTAGGGAAGGTGAACAGCCATGAAATATAGTACATCATGTTAAACATATTCTACTACAATTTGACCATTCTTTGGAAATGAAATATGTAAGACCAATGAGATATTCATAAAGGATAAGGACAATTTTCTCAAGGTATCAGGTATGTGCTCAGAAGGCCACAATGCGATAAGATTATTCAACAAATTGAAACTTCAAATCTTCATCAACTTCACACACAACAAGAAAAAGGTTATGTAATGTGTACCAAGATTAAGGTAAGTAAATTCAGATGCAATGAATACCATAGGCAGCCGTTTGAACAAAAAAAAAAAAAAAAAAGAGAGAAGCACCAACAACAAAATCAATATACGAGTGCTTAAACATCAGCAAATAAGAAAGCATACTTGCAGAATCTCCTTGTCTATGTTGTTTTGACAACATGGAAGTAAGCCAGTTCACAACCTCTCTCCTTGATCTCCATCTGAAGCCGGCGTGGACCGAGTTATCAGCCCCATGGGCACTAAAGAACTCATCAGATACAACATAGAACATGTGCCTAACACTCCTCTCAGTACCCACAACAGCAAGAATTGATTCCCCTGAATTATCCTTCAAGAAATAGTGAACCACACGATTGCCCCTCTCTTTTGATACATATTGCTCTTTCCACTCCACAAAATATTGCTCATTGGCAGCCATAGTTGGTAAATTCAAGAACCCTTTACATGAACCAAACTTTACAACCCATCAGACTCCCTATTGAAACCCTAATTTGAAAAGCTAAAGCTACTCCCACAAGAATTCGGAAAAATTACCTCACTGCCTCACCATAACAACTAGATAGCAAAAATATACAAATTCAACAAAAAGAAAAACACAAAGATTTTGAGTCTCTAGTCTAACTTTGACCAGCCGAGAACGCCTTCAAGAGTCAAGACCCTAAAATCTAACAAAAGTAGGGTACCCCAAAAGAAGCCAGTATTGTAAGACAAAGTAAACTCACTTAAATTTCGGCTATGAGGATCTGCTCAAAGATTACAAAACCAAGTCAGATAAAACAGGCGAGGGCTCAGACGTCTGAAAACCCCATGTTTTACTATAATTAGATAATTCATCTAAAAATCTAAATGGGCACTTCTATAAGAGCATGATATAAACAAGAAAGAACTAAAAAGTGAGATTTTCAGTTAAAAGACCTGGAGATGAAGGTCTTGATAGAGGTCCCAGAAATAGGGAAAACCTGGTTCTGCTCTCTTTTGCCAACAAAAGGTTGGGTAAAAGAAAGACTGAGAGGATGGGTTATGGATAAAGAAAAGGCAGTTGAGCAAAATAGTTAGAAATGGTTAGAGAAAAGTTGCAGAGCTGTGAGACTCACATCCCTTGTAGCTGATGATGGAAGAGGAGAAATGGGGGCTAGTAAGAGTTGTAGACGGTAGAGAAAGAAAAAGGGTTAAACAAAACTATGAATAAGGGCAAATAAAGTATTTTTTTTTATTGTTGGTCATTCATTTCATCCCACTTGCGTTACCCTTACCTCTCTTTGAAGTGTATTTATGTATGTAGTGCCATATGTGGAACAACTTTGTAAATTATATTTGAGATAATCTCTACTCCAAATGAATGGGATATTCCACAACGAAGAGGCTTAAGTCATAAATATAAAATATTAAATAGAGTTAGACAAAAATTAAAATAAAATAAACGCAAATATAGGTCTCACTAATAGATTCTAAATCAATGCAGGTATGAATATAATCTAATTGGATTCAACATCTTTCTTGTTTAAGTTTGTTTAAATATTTATCGTGTTTTAAATGTTATTTCTAAACTTTGTCAACTTGATTTGATTGTAATTTAGTTGAGCTCAATTAATAATTTTAAATCCTATTATTGAGCAGTTTAATTTAATTTCAACAAAAAAATATGAAACACGTGAATATGGATATTGGTTTCATTGACAACTTTAAATAGTAGCTTGTACCGCTTCAAAAAACGGGACGCGAGCAACAACTATTATAAAGTGTTTTTTTTCTTCTTTTTTTTCTTTTTGTGGGTTAGGGCCTTAGGTATGGAGATATATCATATAACCATTTCTTTATATAAATGATATGTGTTTTTTATTATTCAATTGCATTTAAATTTTAATGAGAGAGGGTAATATAGTTTATATAATGTCTCAGGCTCTCAGCTTGATACGCTATCTCTTTATTTTTTATTTTTTTAATCAAAGAAAGGTAGGTGAATTGGATTAGGATATATATTTGTGTTTAATAAAATATCTATATCTATATATATATATATAATATCAGAAGTCCGAAATTTTTATTTTCCCGCTCTTTTTGCTTATTGTATTAGGAAATAATTGTAAACATTATAAATGGTAATTATTATAAATTCTTATATTAGAAAAATATTATAAGAAAATCGTTGTAATTATATAATTAGGAAAATATTATAAGAAAAGATTGTAAATGGTATTTCTACTTTATATGTATATAAATTAGGAAAATATCATAAATGGTATTCTATTTTATATGTATAAAAATTACG
Source organism: Rehmannia glutinosa (assembly GCA_016081115.2). Classification (NCBI taxonomy): domain Eukaryota; kingdom Viridiplantae; phylum Streptophyta; class Magnoliopsida; order Lamiales; family Orobanchaceae; genus Rehmannia; species Rehmannia glutinosa. Next base: position 45,755,612 of record CM071933.1, read on the forward strand.
AAATTTTTATTTATTGGTATTCCTACTTTATACCAAAAGTGAGTCTATAGTATCAATTATATATATATATATATATATAATGTAGATTTTAAAATTATAAATAGTATTCCACCATAATTGATATTAGTATATGTGAGCTCTTCTTAAATATATATTACAATGATGTGTTGATTCTATACATCATATCTTCATCAAATATATTGTTTATTTGTTTCAATGGTGTCGATGCAATTTTATATAATATTATATTAATTAATCAAGTTTTAAATAATGATGACTATTCAAACTTTCCTAAATTGTTTAATAATAGTTAAAAAAGATTTTATGATTTTATGTATCTTTCAACATTGACTTAACAATTAATTTTGTGTTCGTTAGATTTTTTTGTGATGCGTGTTATTACTTATGTTAAATCCTCTTATATTTATACTACTTAAGTTGCATTAGAACACTTTGATATTGTTGATCCTAAATTTAAGTAGCATAACCACCAAATATGGCTTCATCTTCACGTTACCCTCTATTTCCATTTTCATCAAGTGTCCCACCAACATCGATAGTATTGAACTCGAATTACGCAATAAACAAGAGTTTTTATATAAACTATATTGTAGATTTGTATGAACAATATTTGGTGGGTTTTTTTTTATTATTATTATTCTTGATAGTTTTGTTGTACTTTTTTTTCAAGTTGTTTATGTATGATTTATTTATTTTTTTATTATTCCTCATACTAACATATTTTCTATCAATGTATATATTTTGTGTCAACACATTTTTATGTTCATATATATATACATAAACTTCTAATCCCCGCCAACATTTTTTCTTGGTTATTAGTTTTATAGTTTTGATTCGGCAATTATTATTTTATTTTGATTCGGCAATATTTTTTTTGGTTATTAGTTTTATAGTTTTGATTCAGCAATAAACTTCTATCTACTTATTGCAATGGCTTCTTATATTGTTCAATTAGAAATTCATTACAAATTGTAATTACATTAGATTTTTTGTGTCATCGTCTTCCATGCAAATTCCAGACAATTTAATGGTCTTACACCATTAAATTGTGACATGCATAATACGAACGGACACACTTGGACGGTCAAAATGGTCAACCCCATGACGCGCAGTTCTATTTAGGATGGATGGAGCAATTTCGTCTGCGATAACGAAATTTCGGATAGTGAAGTGTTGATTTTCTCTTATCATGCCAACCACATTTTTTAATGTCGAGTATTTTCTAATGATGATTAATGTGAGAGAATCGATGTGTATAAATACATGTATTTGATATCGAGTTCTTAAATAATATATTATAGTTTAAATCATATATATATATACATATATATGATATTTTTGTTTAATTATAAATTAATAGATTGATTTAATTAATACGTGTGCAACAAGCATGATATTAAACTTTCCGATGATGACATTAAGATGGATGTTGTTGAGAATCCGATTTTCGATTGATTTTCACAAAGTCACATATAAAGAAACCTCGCTTGTGTAAGTATTTACTCATATATATATATATATATATATATATATATATGTGTGTGTGTGTGTGTGTGTGTGTGTGTAAGTTCGTGATATCTTAATTTTAGATATCACGAACTTACTACACCAAATGATATCTAAAATTAAGTTCGTGATATCTTATATTTATTTAGTGGTGAGATTTTTGTTAATATTTTTTTAGATCAACAAAATATACACTGGAATTTATACGAGACAAAGAACAAAATGATGCAATTATAAGGCATAATGGAAGACAATATTGTGGTCTTAAGGATTAAAGCAAGAGAAATCTAGGATTTTCATGCAACGTGGTTGCAAAAATTATAATTGTTGTATACAATTAATAAATTGATGATATTTAATCTTATAGATACAATAAGTATTTATTATTTTCTAATCAATCTTATAGATACAATGAACTAATGATTGAAATTTTTTAAAATTGAGCCTTGGTAAAACAATTGGCGGTATCTAATTGTACTTTTATTCATATACAATATCTATTAATATATTATTAATCGAATTTGACAATACTATGTGAGCGGATAATTGACAAGATGTTTAAGAAAAAAATGAGAAAATGCACTTTAATATTAAAGATTTTTTAATCTAGAAAATTTATAATGTATTACTTTTTAATAAAAAGACAGTAATTGGTCAATGAGGCTTTTTTTTCCATTTACAATGGATTATAAATGTATAATTGTATAATTGGACAACAACATATTAGCTTAAGAAAAACAATTTATTGAAAGATTTATAAAACTCAAAATGGTAACAAATATTTATTGCTCGTAAACATTGTATATATCTCTTTCATATATTAATTGAAATATTTTTTAATGCGCAAATTCTATTTATATTTAAATTGATTTTAGATTATGGACTTTTTTATGGATGATTTCGAAAATATTTTATTATTAATAAGATGTTTGATTATTATATCATATTTTGAAGGAATATCTGGATTTTTATTTCATATTGATTCAATTGTTGTTGCAATATTTATTTATTATATTTATTTTGAAATATTGGTATTTTCGTAGTGTGAACAAATACTAATTAAATTCGACTAGAAAAATGAATTATCTTCTAATTGGTCCACTATCAACGTTGGTGTTAAATTTGATGATAATTTACTTAATTAAGAATAATTAACAACTCTAATTACTATTGAATAAAATTAGTATATATATGACATAACTAAGACAACTCAATGTAAAAAATAATAAAAAAAAAAAAAAGATATAAAATAAGATACGATTTTGACAAATCGTGATTCAAATATTATCCTAACTAATGCATGTTTTGGAGTTATCTAAAATTAGTGGTGCTTTGAGTTGGTAAGTCAATGGCAAGAATCTTTAGTAACATAAATATTTTATTGGCTAATTGTTTTTGGGTTATGATTATAATATTTTTTGAGATTTGAAAATTTAAAAATTCTATAATCAATCCTATAATTGTCCTATATAATCAATAAATTGTCTGAATCATTACTATAGATACAATAATTATTTATTATTGTATTTATTCAATCTACGATACCATCAACTATTGATTGATTTTTTTTTAAAACTAAGCCTTTGATAAAACAATTGAGAGTATCTATTTATATTTTTTAATCGAATTTGACTATGCTACAATCTTATGTGGCGGATAATTGACAAGAAGTTTAACAAAGATTAAGAAGATCGTACCTTATGATTAAAGATTTGTCAATTTAAAAAAATGTATTAACTTAAATAAAGACAATAATTATCAATGGGAGTTTTTTTATTTACTTCCTAGGAGTTGATACATTATGATTGGACAAAAATATATTACCTTAATTAAGAAAAATAACTAACTAAAATATTTACAAACTAAAAATGGTAACAAATATATGTTTGTTTTGAAAACTGTACACATCTCTTTCATATCTTGATATGAGATTAATAAAACTAATCAAATTGACGTTAAGTAATTGACATGATCAATCAATACTACAATTGTCCTATAAAATCAATCATATAATTACTTAATTGGTACATGTAATCAATTAGTATTTATTATTTTTTATAGTTTATTAACTATAACTCTAGAAATACTTTGCAAATCAATATTGAGAGATGAAATAGTCAATATCTAGCGATTAATGTATGTTTTGGAGTTATCCAAAATTTACGGTGTTTTCTTTGGTAAGTCAATAGAAAGATTTTTGTAACGAAAATAATGTGTTGTTAACTCGGTATATGATAATTAATAATTATATTGTCAACAAATGCCATTAAATAAATTGTTGTAAAATCAATTATATAATCATTTATATAGATTAATCGATTGATGTTACATTTTAAAATAAACTTCCTGGTTAAAATTTTTTGGATTGTCAAACTTCCCAAAGTGTATTCTATCATTTCTTTTGATTGATGAGCTGATTCACATCAATCCATTGTTGATCAAAATGAGAAATCTCATGGAGTTTACATACATCTATTGAAATTAAATGTCAAAGAATAAATATTTGATATCAATTGTACTATTTTTACATGCTTTTCGATTATATCATGTTTATGTTCGTAAGTTTTAGTGGATTACTATGATATTGTCAGAAATTTATGTTAATACTACTAACGCTTTATCAATGACATAATAGTTCATTTTAAATTTTATTCACAATTTTTTCTACCATATTATTTTGAATAATATTTCAATTTATGTTTTTTATTAACAATGTGAAGTATTCATTTTTTCAACAAGACAAGTCTGATATAAAAATACATGCCTACTTCAAATTGTATATAATTGTTTATAGAGAGTGTGTGAGAAAGAAAGGGATATATAAAACAATAATTTAGAGACATGCATAAATTGAGGGATAATTCTTCTACGAGTTGAATTAGACATTTAAGTTTATAGTTGAAAATGTAAAATTGATAGATAAATTTTTTGTTTTAATAACCTTATACGAATATTACTATTAAAATAAAGTAATAAATACCGAGTTCATGTTAATAGATCTTATAAATCAATAATATTAAAATAAAAATATGCGCAGCCATACCGGGTAGATGTTAGTATATATAATAAGAGCGCTTCTGGAAATAGTATGGAAAGATTTTCCGCCCATTTTTTTGTGCTATAAATAGTGGTTCGTGAAAAATATTTTATATTCCATTATTTTTTATAGTCAACTTTCTTTAAATAATCACTTTTTAAAATAATATAAAAAATAAAATTATGTAAAATTATTTTTTCCAAATATGTGTGTACTTCATTAATTATTGTATTTATATTTTCTTTTTTTAACAAATACATTAATAACTTTTGTATTTTTGATCCATTTTTGATTAATAATATATCAAATTAATCAATTTTTACGATCTTCGATTTGACACCCATATTGCATATATAAAATAAAAATATAATAAATAAAAATATAAGAAATACTTACTCATTATTTTATAAATAATAATAACTTTAAACAATTATGCATTCTGGCTATTATACATCAATTTGTTTATTCATATTTTTGGTTATTTATGATATTTTTTAGTTTTTATTTGTGCTTAGCATATTTTTTAATAATTATATTTATATTTAAATTGATTAAGTTCAATTAAAACACTTAATTTGATTGAGAAAATATCTCACATATGTATCAAAATTTCATATCACATATATCCAAACACAATATTGTATACATTTATGTAAGAAGAAATTGAGATTTATTTAATATGAAATTATATTGACAATAGTATTTTATATATAGAAAATTATTTTGTTATATAATAATGTACTTTTCATTTTAATAGAAATTATATTTTCTATTTATCACCAAATTTTGATATTCAAGTTTGAAATTTGTACATGTGGAATTAGATTTAATTTGTCTATTTGATAGTTTTTGATACGTGTGCATATATAAAAATAAAATAGTTTCTTTGAAATAATTAATCCCTTAAAATTGTGTTTTGCTAAACATAAAACATAGTTTTTATTTAATTTCTTTAATAATTTTGACAATTTTTTAGCTTTCTAAACCCCAAAAAATATTAGAATTTGAAATGATTTTACTATTGATTGTATTGAAAATACAATTTATTAAATATTCAAAGATCGGGTAGTAAACAAAATCAACATTGGGTAGTTAAATTTTTCCAAACTTTTAATTTCTTATAGATAGACATGTTCTATAAATTGATATAATTTATATTCACACAACCAAATATTTCGTATTTAAACAGCTTTTTTATAATTTATAATAATTTGTTTTTTATTATTTAATCGTATGATTTATATTCAAAATAATTATTTTTATATTCTAAATATTTTTTTAAAATTTTAAACCTTTTGCCATCACTATTTTATTAAAAACATAGATAACATAGATTTATATTTTGTAAAAATAAAGAATGAGAACATGTAAAATCTGAAAAGTTTCTTGGGTTTAACTTTTAGATCTTAAAAAACAATTTTTCATCATAAATGATTTCTTCATGCAATTTTCAGGTCCCAAGCAAAATCCTTACTGAAATAATATTTTTTTGTATAGTCTTCACCATGAATTTAAATGTGTTTGCTCACGTGTCTGACGATAATTTTTGGGAAAATAAATATTCTCATAAATAAATTTTTTTCATCCTAAATGAATTCTTCATGCAATTTTGAGATCCCACGCAGAATAATATTTTTATATATTTTCTCGAATAAACAAATTAATATCAATAATAGATAAATATAATATACATATTCAAGAATGAGGATAAGAACGGAAGATTCTCATTTAACTAGGAATTAGAGGAGCGAGGATATAAATATAATCCATGTGCATCCCGGATTTCTAGAAGAGAAGCGGAGGAATTCCCATACTGCTTCCATTCTCCAATTAATCAGGATTGCCCATTCTATTCTGCTACCAAATGATGAATCAAGAATATTTTTCGTCCTTAAATGCAGTAGGATATATAATTCATATGAATTATTAGAAAAAATGTACTTATAACAAGATAAAACAAATGTCTCACATATATATACTCCAATTGCAAATCGCATTTGGTAAGACTAGTTTATCTTAAACTAAATTTAATCCAAAAGCAAAGCATCACTTGCATCCATTACTCAAAGCGTTTAACCAGATTAATTAGGTCTACAATTTATACATAACACAGAATAATTAGGACTTGGGAGCACAAACTTTATAGCTGGATATTCTTTGTTTTTCTTTTTCTTTTTTTTGTTTGATAAGGAGATAGCAATACATCT